>PVKS010002078.1:0-125029 GCA_004027875.1 Aplodontia rufa
ACAGCAGAGACTGGGGCACATCAGAGACCTGGGGCACATCAGAGACCTGGGGCACATCAGAGAACTGGAGCACATCAGAGACCTGGAGCACATCAGAGACCTGGGGCACATCAGAGACCTGGACAGATCTTAAAATCATAATGCTGGGAGGAAAAATGGAATTAGGTCTTTATCACAATACTATTTACATTAATTAGAACACATGCATATAAAATCATACAGGTTTTTTAAAATCTACAAACATAAAGGGAACTGTATCTAGTATATCAGGGTCAACAGAAGGAGCCCGGAAGTGAATGAGGAAGTAGGGAGAAACTCTTGGGCGTACCTTTGCATGAACCAATGATGGTTCCTGAACGTCGGGATTGGAGAAGGGGCTTGAAGCAGTTCTCAGTTTCCTGAGACTGAATCTGAAGGTGCTGGAGGTTTATAACTGAGAAGTCAAGGGAGCAGGGTCAAAGGCCTGAAGACTGGACGCCCTCCCTAGGCCCAGCTGGCAAGGACTTCAAGTTGGCCCCTCATTCCTCAGTGTCAAATTTGCCACCACTTTGTCACCATATGCATATAAACCCCTGCAACCATCCCTGGCACAGAAGAGCTGCTCAACCAACATGGGTGTATCAGGCAAAGCACCACCACCAAGCGCTCACGCTCTGCCCCGCGCGTGGCAGAGAACGCTCGTTGTCAAGGGGAAGAGCTCACGGCCCAGTGGGAAGCGTGCAGTGATCAGGCCTTGGAGATGGCACAGGCAGTGGCTGCAGGGCCAGTCTGGGTACACACAGCAGCGTCCAGTGCAGGTTGGGACTCCCGGAATCTTGGAGGAGGTGACCTGAGCTGAGAGCTGAAGCAGGGACATATGCTGGCTGAGTGACCGTCAGTAACTTGCTGGGGGACTCAGGCTGAGCTTTGGTTTGCTAATCAATGAAAGAAGAAGGCTGGACTCTAACAGGAGGGTTCTGCGAATGTGCTAAGAAGCCATCGCGGTACCCAGAGTGACCAAGCAAGACTCTAGGCCCCATCCCAGGCTCAGTTTACCTTTGGTGATGAACGTCTAAATGTGCAGCCTAGACGGCCCTTTGAGGAAGGGCTTTGGGCTCCTGCTGCAGGAGTTCCCCTTCAGCAGTCACATCAGCTGCAGAGAGCTGCCACCAGAGGTCACAGCCAGCCCAGGGTGCCCTGCCTCCAATGTCTGACTGAGGTGGGAGGACAAAGACCCGGCCACCTTGGCCCATTCACACAACTCCAGCGAGCCAGTGCCTCCCAGCCCGGCCTCACCCTCTGCCCAGTCCTGCCTCCCTCCTCCGTCTCGCAGGTGTCCATCCCAGGGACACTTCTTGATAAACATTCTGCACAGTAAACATCTCAAGGCTGCTTCCGGAGAAACCACCTTAAACACACCAAAAACTAAAATATTAATGGTATTTGTTGATGATTAGTTATCAAATATTGGTGTGCTGCCAAAATTTTGCTGATTTCCCAACAGACTCAATTCCCCTCCAGCCACAGCATCAGGTCAGAGTAGCCAGAGATTTGCTCAAACACTTCTGAGCAGAGTACAGCTGGAAGATGTGGCTCTGGATGTTAAGAGTTAGGGTTATTTCCCATAATAGGCTCCCTTAGGAAGTTCCTAGTGCTTTCATTTATTAATTGCTCTCTTAATAATGAGTTATTGATCTATATGCTCAAAGTTTTTCTTTTTTTCCTACTTTGGTCAGGTTTACATAAAGAGCTAAAGGGATTCGCACTCTCATTGCTTGAGCACCTACTACAGACAGGCGTGGGGCTGTCATCTTGACTGAGTCATAGTCCCCTGCAGTGACTGCGTGAAGCAGGCGTTAATAATCCCATCAGATCTGTGCAAGGCCAAGCCTCAGCACAGCTCCACGACTTGCCCACAATCTCACAGGTAGCGAGCGGCAGAGGCAAGACTTGAACCACAGCTGTCTGACCCCAAAGCCTGAGCACAAGCCTGGTACCCCTGGGGGCACAAGTCAGGCTGCGGCTGCTGGTAGTGTAAGCAGGAGCAAGATACACCCCTGGGACGCTAGAATAAAGGCCAGTTGAAACCAGTTGTGGTCAGAGTATGTTTGGACTTGGGATAAATAATCCTCTTGGAGAGACCCAGAGGCCTTCCATGAAATGTGGTATCCAGGGGACCCCATACCAGGGTGCATCCCCAGCAGGTGGCTCGGGAAGGTTGGATCAGCCCCTGAGTGACCCTACCTCTTAATTTTGCCCCAGAAAGGAGAGGCAGCTCCGCCCTGCAGCTCATCCCTAAGTGAGGCCAACCCTGTTCCTCCAGGCACCAGGGTTGCCGTAGCAACCATCTTCCACTGAAGATGAGCCACAGAGGGAGGGAGGCGCTGGGGAGGGGAGGTGGGGAAGGCAGAGTCCCGGAGGGCGAGGCAAGGCAGTGTGTTCTCTCCCCCAGTGAAAAGAGGGATTCCAGTTGGTTCCCAGAGGTAGGGAACCCAGGAGGACAGAGGGAGACTTCCCAGGTATGGCACATCTTGGCACACAGAAAACGATAAAACTTGCACAACTCTGCTGTAGTAAATCAGAGATCCTTCAGGAGCAGCTGCAGGGAGCTGCCCAAAGAAGTCTGCATTCCTTTTGTTTGTATAATTTTGATAAGAAAAGTAAGTACAAAATAACAGGGAGAACATTAAATATTGACTATTTACAAAATCTCCAATAAAGTCTTTTCAAACAGTTTAATAGGAAATTTAAGCTTGCTTCTGTGAACGCAATTTTTTTCTTTTAAATATCAGACTTTCTGCGTGAAATGGCCATATGCAATTCTTGATCTGGGCTTTTTAATGATGATCTCTTGAAAATCTTGAAAGTCACTAGCAAAAGGAAGTTTTTGCTCACACAAGTACATAATAAAAATTGTAAGACCATTTCATAATCATTCGAAAATGTTTAACACTTGAAATTATATTAGAAGAATCTAACAACTCTTCCTTTTCTCTTTGACAAATGTTCTATTGAAATTTCCTGTGATTATGTGAATGGATTATGAATAAAATCAAACATTTTACATCAAGCATTTCAAAGTAACGATGGGAGTTTTAATTTGCAGAGTCTGAGGTGCTGTTAGAACCCTCTCCCAGCAGTTAACGTAGATGTCACTCAAAGGGCACATCACCTTCAAATGGGAAATTGGGGTCTGGAGCAGTGGCTCAGCAGTTATGGCGCTTGCCTGGCATGTGCAAGTACACGGGTTCAAACCCCAGCACCACGTACACAATGAAGTGTTGGGGCAGCAAAAGTTAAATTCAAAACTAAATAAAATTGATTCTCTTTTTCTATCACTGTCCCTCTCTCTTAAAAAATACATACATACATACGTGCATGCCTACATACGTATGTACATACATGCATATGTGCATACATTCATACATACCTACTGGAAATTGGAGCCTGGTCCTGGAGCTGCTCCAACCTGGGGACCCTGCCCCTTTTTCCTGTCACCCACTTCATGACAGCCGTTCCTGACTGATGAACTCTTCTGGCATCTCCAGGGCTCCCATGATGGGGAGCATGATACCATGGCTATTCAAGCCACACTTCAAGTGAATGTCACCAAAACTTAGGTAGAAATTCAGTCCCCACATAAGACATTGGTGGGGGGCAGGTGGGACTTTTGTAAGGCAACTGGGTCATGAGGACTCTGCCCTGTGAGTGGATTGGTCCACTCATGGGTTAGTGGTTATCTCGGGAATCTGGGCTCTGTCTCTTATGTGCACCCCTATTGCCGTGAGGTACCCTGAGCTGACTTGGGACTCTACAGAGTCCCTGCCAGCCAAGAAGGACTTCACTGATGTGGCCACCCAATTTTGATCTTCCCAGTCTTCATAGCTATGAACCAAATAAACCTTTATTCTTCCTAAATTACTCAGTCTTAAGTGTTTTGTTAAACAACAGCAAACGCCTCCTTGGCCATGCTTGACCTGATGTGGTACCAGGTGCAGCACTTCATCACAAAGCCCCCTGATCACAGGGGCCCTCAGGCCCCATGTCACCAACCATTTGCATTGGCTGGGGACTGAGTAGTGTCCAGGGATGCAATTCTTTCAGTGCTAAAATAGGAGATCTCAGGCCAACCAAAACAAGTCGACCATCCTGCAGGGCCACCCAAGGCTGTAAGAACCCGGCTGCCCACCTGTAACTCATTCCCCCTCACACTGCTGCTATGCCCGGCACACACATGCTGGCAAGCTCCAGCCACGGCCATGTTTCTCAGACTTTCATGTGCATATGAATAACCGGGGGATCAGATTAAAGATGAAATGGTTGATCAGTGAGCGCTCCACTGCAGTTAGATAGGAATAAAAAGTTCCAGGGAGCTACCGTGCAGTAGGGTGACTACAGGTAATAACATACTGTGCATTTGAAAAAACTACATAAAAGAATTCTGAATGAGGAGACAGATAGGTTTAACCTGGTTCAAACATCACACAATGAAGTGTCACATGGTGCCCCATAAATATGTATGTTTATGTTTCTGTAGATCAGCTAAGAAATAAATTCAGCTTTAAAAAATGAAAATTCTGAATCAGTGAGCCTTAGGTGGAGCCCAGCATTCTGCAGTTCCAACGATTTCCCTGGTCCTGCAGTTGCTGCTGGTCCACGGGGAGCACTTTAAGTTGCAAGGACTTGGATCCCAGCAGGGAGGACACCAAGGACAATGCCCCATCACTGTGAGAAGAGATTTGCACCCAGCAGTCCTAGAGGAACCAGGAAAAGAGCAGAAAAGGTCACAGAAATCCACCCTCCCATTTGAAAACCATCCACCTCCACAGATGAAGAGTTACTTTCTTCATAGCGCTAGGGTCATCTCTGGGATGTATTTCTCCTTAGGTCAAGACATCAATAGACATTATCAGCTGGACCCTGGCATAAGTCATCACAGAATTTCAAAAGTGGTAACTTGCCAGGCTCAGCAACTTAGGCCCTAAGCAGCTTAGTGAGACCCTATCCCAAAACAAAAAAAAATTAAAAAGGGCTGGGGATGTTGCTCAGTGGTTAAGTACCCTGTGGGTGCAATCCCTGCTACAAAAAAATAAAGAAGAAATGGTAACTCCTCCAGCCAAGTGCCTGGTCTCATGGTGTCCCCAGGATGGCTAACATTGCATGCACCCAAAGCTGTGTTCATTATTCTCTTATTCACTCATTTAATAGCCAACAGTGCTGGGAATCTGCTATGTGCCAGGTAATGAGGGAGAACACCTAATGTGACCTCTGTTCCCTTACTTTTGGTAATAGAAAGTGATCTATATGTGGACTGACCCTTCTACTGAAAACAATTAAAAAGTCAGGGGGAAATGATCTTTAAAATGTTCTTAAATATAAGATGAGCTGTCAAGCGAGTAAGTAATGCCCAAGGCAAGAACTGCAGCAAAGGCAGGAACCAGAAAGTTCAGGGGGAAGAAGCCCCGATGTTTGTCCAGAGGCCATTTACTGAACTCGGTGGAGCAGAGCTTTGGTATACCTGGTGTCCTGGGGCAAAGGGAAGAGTCAGCAAAGCCCAGGCTCTTCCTAAACAAGTCTAACCAGAGGTTCTCCTAGCAAACAGCTAAGATTTCCAAGCTGTTCACTCTCAGATGTAGGACTAAGGCAAAGTACCAAAAAACTTCTCCACTGCAAGAAAAATTGTCCAAAACCTAAGCACTAAGTAGAAAATGGGGAAAGTGACTACTGAGAATTTGCAACCATCAGCCACCCCTTACACAAGCTTGTAACCTGAACTCACATCACCTAACTGTCCAAAACCCCCACAGGAATTTAATTTAGAGTTGTTTCTGCCAGGTAGCACCCCGCAGTGGCCTGGCAGTCTTAAATGTATGTTCAGTCTTTGGAACAGCTTTCATCAGTCCTAGCTCTAAAATATTTTCATAAGTAGAAATGCAAAGAAAATGAGCTTCCCATGGTACAAACCAACCAAGCACAAAGAAACAAGGCTTGAAGACTGAGAAGCAGAAACAACTAGCAAAGAACAGAAATGCAAAGGCTTCAGGTACTAGACTTCTCAAATAGATCATAAAATAATTATGCATATTACTTTTAAAGAAATAAAAAATAAGTTTGAAAACATGGCTTGGAAATTATGAAGAATAACTAAGCAGTCGTGAAAAGGGAAAAAAGAACTCTTAGAAATGAAATACATCCAGAGTTAAACACTGGAAGTGCACACCTATCTGCAAGTTAGACACAGCTAAAGAGAGAATCGGTAAACTGGAAGATAATGATGAAGTCTGAAATTGAGTAAAAAACAGAGAGATAGGAAAATGAAAAGAAGAAAAGGATGAGGGATACAGCAAGAAGCTCTAATATGTGTTTAACTATAATGCCAGAAGGAAAAGACAATATTTTAAAAAACTAATAGCTGAGAACTTCAGAACCAATAAACAACATCAACACACAAATTCAAAAGCCCAGTGAATCCAAATAGGTGCAGTACAAAGAACGGGACACCTAACCCCACCATAGCAAAGCTGCAAACTCCAAAGTCAATAAGAAGAATTTTAAACACCAGAGGGAAATATTGATTATTTTAAAAAGAAACCCACTAGAATAATGGTTGATTTTCATCAGTAGACACAGAAACCAGAAGAAAATGGAATGGATTTGCAATGTGCTGAGAAATAAATGTCACCCAAAGTTCCATGCCCAGAGAAAATATCTTGAAGGAATAGGGTATGAAAAAGACCTTTTCAGGGGCTGGAGCGGTGGCTCAGCGGTGATGGCCCTTGCAGGGCGTGTGCAAGTACTCGAGTTCAAACCCCAGCACCACGTACACAGTGAAGTCTCAGGGCAACGAAGTCCACATGAAAAACTAAATAAAATTATTTCTCGCTTTTCTCTCTCTCTCTCTCTCTCTCTCTCTCTCACTGTCCCTCTCTCTTAAAAAAAAAGACCTTTTCATATATGTAAAAATTGGCAATTGGTCATTACTAGATCTTTTAAAAAGAGAAAGAGATAGAGGGAGAGAATCAATTTCATTTAGATTTTCATGTGACTTTCGTTGCTCCTACACCTCACTGTGTACATGGTGCTGGGGTTTGAACTCGCATTCTCACGCATGCCAGTTCATGTGACTTTCGTTGCTCCTACACCTCACTGTGTACATGGTGCTGGGGTTTGAACTCGCATTCTCACGCATGCCAGGCAAACGCAACCACTGACTCACCTCTCCAGTCATATTAAATGATCCTTCTTCAAATTACTAATATGGTCTCTTTTTTCACCTGGCCACTGACTGATGAATCCAGCATTAATCAAAAGCTACCAGACAAGCAAACAAGGCAGGGAAATAAGACTCAGAGCCAGGAGAAAGAAGAGTTGATCAGGAAAAAGGGACCCAGAAATGACGGAGATAATGGAATTAATCATCATAAATTGCTCAAAGATATAAAGGAAAACATGAACACAATGAGATAAAATGGAAGATATAAAAAGACCCAAAATCATACACAGATGAGAAAACACAAACTAAAATCTTAAAAAACCTGAGTGGGACTAACAGAAGATTAGATATTGCAGAATAAAATACCAGGCAACATGAAAACAAGAGCTATCCACATTTAACACTGGGAAGAAAAGGAAGACTATCAGCCACCTGTGAATCAGCGTCAAGGTAGATAAGATGTAAAACTAGAGTCTCGCGGGGGAGGGGAGACAAATCAAAACCATTAGAAGAGGCTCACTGTCCCTGCCAAGCCCAGGACCCTCACACTCACAGAGTCTGCACTCTACTGCGCATCCTGGCCTGGGCATCCTGAACCCACTGTGACCACACACTCTGTTGCCCTCCCCATCATCGTCCTCACCATGTTCTGGGGCCTCATTGCATTGCTGGGCCCTGCTCCGTGCCCAAAGAATCCAACAGCAATGTGATCGTCACCATGCTGGTGGCCACTGCTGCGTGCCAGTACCTCTCCCAGCTCGTCACCTTCCTGGCTCAGTTCAACACCCTGTTTGGGCCTCAGGTGAAGAAGGAGACCATCTGCTATGTGTGCTTCCTGTGGGAATGACCACTTCTGGCCCCAGGTACCCCACCTGTTCGGATGACCCTGGTTGGATATCCCTCAAGACCCTTCATCCCCACCCTCCCCACACAACTGTCCTGCTCCCTCTGCTCCCTCCTTCCAGCACCCTGGGGGCCCACACCTCTGGTGCTCTCTGGGTTCTAGGATGCCCTGTCTCCCAAGCATGTTGGGAAAACTGAGCTCAGAGGCAGGTTGGAGCAGGGGAATCCTTCCCTTCAAGTCCTGCGCTCTGGAGATTTCTCTCCCTCCCAAGTGGACCCCAGCTGAGGAGCTGGTGCTAATTGCATCTGTCCCTTACAGGTGGGGCTGAAGCCAGAACTCTACCCAGCCTGAGGAACGTGCATCCCTGTGAAGAAGGGGCCTCTAGCCCAGGACGCTGGAGCCTGGGGTGGGATCGGCTAGGCAATCAGCACTGTCCCTGCCTGCTGTGAAGTAAGAGCCCTGTCGGGATAGGCCAAAGGCCTTTTGGAATTGTACTTTAATTTTCTGACACAACTAGATATGAAATTTCTAAAAATGTTGAAGTAAGAGAGAAATATTCACACACATTAAAATGTATATATATAGTACTTTGGGTCATCACGATGGAGACCTAGGAGCTAGAGCGGTGGCTCAGTGGTTGCGGCGGCTCAGTGGTTGCAGCGCTTGCCTGGCATGTGCAAGGACCCAAGTTTGAACCCCAGCACCACATACACAATTAAGTGTCAGAGCAATGAAAATTAGATGAAAAACTAAATAAAATTATTTCTCTGTTCCTCTCTCTCACTGTCCCTCTCTCTTTAAAACAAAAAAATGATGGTGACCCAGATGTTCAGCGTCCTCTGTGGCTACGAAGTCAGTTAGTGGCTTGTTGAGGAGGCTGGGTCTCCTCGGACCCTCCTCAGAATGTTCTGCTCCACCTTCCTCCACCCCTGGGCCTCCATAGACCTTCAAAGCAGCCACCCAGAGACCTGGAGCTGGGATGAGGAGACACGGGAAGGGAAGTACAGGAACCAGAGGCCTCACTCTGTGGATCCAGCAGACCAGATCCACTCACCTCAAAAACCTGACAGCAAAGGTCACGGTGAGGAGCACGAAAGGAGCTTCAATCGGTGCGGTGTCCCCGGGAAGACAAGGGGACGCACTTCCTCCGCCCTGTCCCAAAGGGGCTCACAATGACTTGAGGTCTGTAGAACAGGGAATGAGGGCAAGGGTTGGGGGTTTGCGTAGCTGGTGGTCTTAACCAGGGGTGGTTAAGTCCTGGTTACCCTCAGGACTGTTGAGGTGGGGCCTTGGGGGTGGTGAGGAAGTTGCGACTGCCTGGGGCGTAGCTTGAGGTCAGCACATGATGTTCATCAATCCAAAGTGACTTGGAGCGGAGGAGACAGATGCAGAAAGCAGGCAGAGATGCCATCGTCCTGGCAGTTCACAGGCAACAGTGATGGGCCTGTCCTTGCCTCAGTTCTGCGGGTTCTGGGGACCATGAGAGACAAATGCACAGGTCACATGGGGTCAGACAGGGGGGACATGGGGAAGCCTCCAGCCAGTGTCCCCATCCGCAGGAGACTGCATGGGGACATCACACTCTGCCTGAACTTCCAGAGCGGAGAGACGCAGCTCACTCATCTTATCCGGCTCGCAATGGTGGCCCCAGCACCTTGGCTCTCCAGGAGAAGAACCGCCTGCCTCGCCTATATACTGACTATTTATGTGGTATTTCTTCTTCTTCTTCTTCTTTCAAGGAAAAGGGGACAGTGTGAGAAGAAAGAGAGAAGCAATTTTTATTCAGTTTTTCATGTGACCTTCATTCCTCAGACACCTCGTTGTGTACGTGGTGCTGAGGTTTGAACTCACGTACTCCGCATGCTGGGCAGGCACCGTAACCGCCAAGCCACCGCTCCAGCCCCTGGCGTGCCTTCTTTTGCAGTGGCGGGAGAACATGATGTGTCTCGCCCAGATTCCCTGGTGCTGGGCTTGCCAGTCACTCAGGTTGGGGCCTCCATGACAACACCCAAAATCCCTTCCTCCCCTGACCCCCACAACCTTTCTGTGGGGTGTAGCATGGTGTATTGAAAACTTGATTCTTGTCTAATAATCACGATGCAAAAAAATAAAAATAAAAATTACGAAAAAATAGCTCGAACTTTCCCAAATTTGATAAAAATTATAACCCCACAAGTACAAAAAAAAATATGCTCAATGAATCCCAAACAGGATAAAGATAAAGCGTATCAAAGCATATCATAATCAAAATTGCTGACAAGCTAGTGATACAGAGAAAATCTTAAGAGCGATTATGATAAGACATGATATGCACAGAGAGGAAAAGAACCGCGGCAGAATTCTCATTAAAACCAACACGAGTCAGAAGACGACAAAGCACAAATCTTCTAAGGGCTGAAAGAAGAACTGTCCACTTGGAATTCCACAGCCAGTGAAAATATCTTTCAAAAAAAGGAAGGCAAAAAAATACTTTCAAACAAAATCACAGAGAATTTATCATTGCTTGTCTTCAAGAAGTATTAAATAAAGTTCTCCAGGTGGAAGGGAAGTGATAGCAGGTGGAAATCTGGATCTACCCGGAGCAATGAAGAGTGCTCCAAAATAAGCAGGAGGAGTCACTGGCAGTGACTCAAGAGGCCTCTAAGTGGAAGAAGTCAGGCGAGGCTACATATCGCGCGAGTCCACTTGTAACTAGTCCTAGAAAAGCGAAATCAAACTGAGAGAAGAGTCCCACGGCTGCCAAGGACGGGGGTGGGGAAAGCAGATTGTCTACAAGGGGACCCAAGAGAACTGGGGCATTTATAGAGATATTTGTATCTTGGCTTTAGGAGTAACTATGCACTGATCAAAACTTATCAAATAGGGCTGGAGCGGTGGCTCAGCAGTTGGAGCGCTCGCCTGGCATGCACAAGGACTCGGGTTCGAACCCCAGCACCACATACACAATGAAGTGCCAGAGCAACAAAAGCCACATGAAAAACTAAATGCAATTGCTTCTTTCTCTCACTGTCCCTCTCTCTCTTATTATATTAAAAAAACTTACAAAACAATATACTTAAAATGAGTGGATTTTATTGTATGTAAATCATACCTCAATAAAGTTTATTTTGAAATAATAAAAGGCCACATATAATATATTGGTTTTAGAAATTCACCACCACTATGACAAAGAAGTTCAAAGGCTAAATAGAATTAAAATGAATTAAGGTATTAAGTAGGTTTTTCAAGAGAAGAGTAAAGATACTAATTAATTTTAGGCTTGGAGGCTGAGGCAGGAGAATTGCAAGTTCAAGGCCAGCCAGGGTAACTTAGCAAGACCCTGACTCAAAACAAAATTTTAAAAAGGATGTGGATCAGTGCAAGGCCCTAGCATGTGCAAGGCCCTGGATTCAATCTCTACTACCAAAAAGAAAGACAAAGCAGGGAATTTGTAAGATTCCTAATGAAGAAATACAAACATTTATAATTTTCTAATCAGTATAGCTAAGAACATGTAATATAAAAGACAAACAGAATCAAAAAATAAATGGAAAATATATAATGGCTGAGACAAATAGAAATACTATAGATGGTAAGTATAAACTCATACACATCAAAAATTGTAAGCTACGGATGTGGGGGACCAAAAAATGAAATGTAAATCATATAAATTCCAACCCAAGAAGGCTGAGGTTGCCTTAAATAGACTTTAAGGCAAAAGTATTCTGCAATGTGCAGGTCAGCTTTCTGTACTATAACAACTACCTGAGATAATCAACATATAAAGAGAAAAGGTTCAATTTGACTCACAGTTTATTCAGTGCATTGATGAGTTGGGCCCATTGCTTTGGGCCAGTGGTGGTGCAGCATGGTGGGAATGTGGGGCAGAGAAAAACCTCAGGGGCAGGGAAGAAAAAGAGGGCAAGGAAGAGACTGGAATCCAAAAATCCCCTTCAAGGGCACACCCCCAGTGACCTAGACCTGTGCTGTACCTCTTAAAGCTTCCACCATCTCCTAATAGCACCATCCCTGGGGACCACACCTCAAACATATGGGCCCGTGAGGGGTACCTAAGATCCAAACCGTAGCCAGGTACAGTAGGGGGACTCAGGAGGCTTAGGCAGGAGGATCAGAAGTTTATGGCCAGCCTCTGCAACTTAGTGAGAGTCTGTCTCAAAACAAAAATTAAAACAGGGCTGGAGATGTATCTCCATGTTAGAACACATGTTAGAGTTCAATCTCTACTACCACACACACAAATAAAATGAATCGAAAATCCAAACTGGGGCATACAGTAACAGAACACTTCACGCTGACAGAGCAATGTATGATGACTTCAGCTTTGCATGCACCTAAAATACAGTCTCAAGATCATGAAGGAAAAAAAACTATAGAGGAAGCAGATAAATCCACACTAATGATGCGGAATCTTTAACACACATTCTAGTAATGAAAGAAATAAGCAGCTTTAAGTCGTTAGAGACAGTTGGTCAACACGTTCAACTCAACCGGATGGACATTGTACCCAATGACCACGGAAGGGGCACTCTTCACTCCCTGTCCCCGAGGCAGAGCTGGGACACTGGGACACGGAGGCTCAGGGAAGACTGCGGATTTGTTCAGGAAGGAGCAGTGAAACAGGTCTCAGTTTGAGTCTCCCATCACCAAAGTCTGATGTTCCACTCTTTCTGGATGTTTCTAAGTGCCTCCTGGGACCCTTGGAGCAGAAACTTCTGTCTCTGAAGCCACCTGAGGCCAGGGTGACAGAAGGCTGAGATGTGCCCGGGAAGGAAGGAAGCATGCAGAAGGGGGCGTGGTGTCCCACAGCAGGGCTGCAGGTCAGAGGAGCGGCCCCAAGGCTGTCCCCAGACCCAGTCCAGGAAGTGGGAAAAGCCAAGCTCAGTCTCCCCTTCATCGCCATTGGCACCTTCCACAGGGCTCCCTGGGGCTTAGAGAGGAGGGCAACAGGCAGGGCTAAAACACTAAGGAAAGGTTCCTCACAGTGCGAAGGCCGCGTGGCGGTTAGACAACCTGGGAATACTGCCAGAGGAAGGCAGGCTGACTCAGTCAGGTTTACACCTCCAAGTCTGCAGCCTGCAGGTACCGTCCGGTGCCTGGGCCAGCTTGTCCCTAGGCTCAGTGACTCTTCTGTGGACATTTCTGGTTGGATCCTGCATTTCTCCCTGAAGTGAGCCCTTAGCTCCAGGCCTTCACTGATGAGGGGACGTCATGGGTGGCTGTGCCATTTGCTCCAGGTCTAATGCTATGCACCTCAGTTCAGATTAGAAGTATTCACCAAAAAATTTCCACATTTGCTGGGCATGGTGGTGCACACCTGTGATCCCTCAGCTGGGGAGGGTGAGGCAGGAGGATCACAAGTTCAAGCCTCAGCAACTTAGTGAGGCCTGTCTCAAAGTAAAACATAAAAATGGGTTTGGGGATGCGGCTCAGTGATAGAGCACCCCTAGATTCAATCCCTGGCATCCCCCCAAAAAATGCCCCTGTTCAGCAACTGTTCACTGAGCAGCTGTCATGTTCCAGGCTCCCTGCAAGGCCCTGTGGGCAAAAGGATGAGGAGGACAAAGGCGATGACAATGGCCAGCATCGACCCAGCTGTCACTCCGGGCCAAGCCCTCTTCTGCGCCCTTGAGTGCATTCCGTTACGCAGTCTTCACTGAAGCCCCTGGGGCAGGTGCTACATGATTACCTCTGTGTAGAAGAGGATGTGGAGGCTAAAAAGTTGAGTGGTTTCCCAAGGTCACCCAACAAGTAAATGGCAGGGATGGGACAGAGACCTAGAACCATGTTTTTTTGTTACAGTGGTTCCCAAGATGAATGAGAACCAATTCAATCACAAGTCATCCACAGCTGGTAACTTCTAGAAACAAAATGCAGTTAGGGGTCCGCAGGGCAGGCAGACTCGATGTTTTGTGAAGCCTTGGGCATCGTCCCATATGTGCCCAGCGAGGCGGACTTCAGGCCCCCAGGCCAGCCAGACCCCCGACTTGGAGTAAATCTCCCAGCTGCAAAGCCTGTGCCAGTGACCGCTGTCACACTCCCTGGTGACCCCTATCTTGGCTGCTTGCTGGGACTTCTTGATTACAACCTGGATTCCAGGCCTCAGGAAACTGGCGCTCCTGTTCTCTCTCCCTGGGTGTTGAAGGTGCTTCCCCCATCCAGCTGGGAGAACTCCTTCCCCGTTGAGCAGTTCCCTGCAGAGGGGGGACCAGGACAATGCCCTGAGCGACTAGGAAATGGGCCCAGCAAGCTCCCCAGGACCCAGGGAAGTGTTTGTTGTTAGCAAGGAAAGGAACAGGCTGAGCAGGTGGGAACACACAAACAGAGGAAGTCAGAAGACAGGACACAGCCGCAGCGTGAGAGCACTCCTTAGGACGTGAGCCATCAGGACTCCACACAGAGGAGGCAGAGGCTGGGGCCCGTCCCCGCTACGTGAGCTCTGATCACCATTTCCTGGCTAGAAAGAGGGGCCTGTGGGTCAGCAGGAAGCAGCTGCTGGGGCAGGGTGACTCACAGGAGGGCCCCAGGCTTTGTAAACTGTAAATTCTTGACACGTGTCCTTCACCAGTGTTCTTCAGAATGTCAGCCGTGGAACTGTAACCAGTGGCAAGGGAGGCGATGACATCATGACAAAGGAGCAGGAGAGCCAAGGTTGGTGTGTAGAGCTAGAACTGATAACCAGGGCGGAAGGAGGTGGATTCTTGGAACAATACTCCGCTCGGCCCCTCTGACGCGACAGAAGCAGCCTGAGAGGACATGAGCTGCCTCGGCTCCTCAGACCTGGCAGAGGCCTTGCCCCTCCGTGCAAGGGCCCCAGACCAGCCAGCTCTTGACGAGATGGAGAACACCTGCTTTATTCACTCTGGAATGCAGTCAACAGTGTTTATTGGACACCTATCATGTGCCGGTCCTGTCATAAAATGTGTGATTAGAACTGTGGTCAACAAAATAAAAGAGATGTGCGTGTTGCTGTGAGGGCCTGTAATCCAGATATAATCTGCCACGTAAGGGCCTGTTAAAAATCAAGGAAGTGCTGATAACTAAGTTCATTAAATGAGACCCAAAGGAGGAATAGGCATTAAGTAGGCAGAGGGGAACAGAAACAGCCTAAGCATGAGGAGCACTGGTGCAAAGACCGTGCTACAGGGCAAAAAATGGCATGTGCAGGGCTGGAGCGGTGGCTCAGGGATTACAGCACTCACCTGGCACTTGCGAGGATGTGAGCTCAAACCCCAGCGCCACATGCACAACGAAGTGTGGAGCAACGAAAACCATGTGAAAACTAAATAAAATTGATTCTCTCTCTCTCTCTCTCTCTCTCTGTCCCTCTCTCTTAAAAAAAAAAAAAAAAAAAAGCCCGGCATGTGTATTGGTGAGCTTTTCCTGAAGAACAGTCACTCCAAAATTTAGTGGCTTAAGACGGCGATCGTGTTTTACACACACAACATTGAGGGTGACATTAGATGGGCTCAGCCAGGTGTCGCCAACCTTCTGGACCCAGCTGTGGCTGAGCATCGCCCGGGGCTCCTGGGCTCTTTGCTGGTGGCTTTCATCCTCAAGCAAGCGCCCCGGTCTTTCCTCAGGGGGCATCAGAGGCTTCCAAGCGGCAGACTCTTCCCTGCCTCTGCACTTTGCATTGTCCCATCCATCAAAGCAAGGCACGGGGCTCAGCCCGTGCGGGAGGACACTGCCCAGTGCTGTGGTTACAGGGAGCGAAGAACAAACTGAGGGCTCACTGAAAAAAATCTACTCCGGTGTGTAGAATTGGAAATCAATCGACTGAGACCAGACAGTGAAGAGCGAGGGAAGCCGGGCCAGGACATGGTTGAAGGCAGGCAGGAGCCGGAGCGCGCAGGGCTTCACAGAGCACTATAAAAGTTTGATCTTATTACTGGAAGCAGAAGAGCTCTCTGGTTTCTGTTTCTGTCTTGTGGGTTTGGTCATCAAAATAAGCTCCTTGTAGAGTTACACCTCCTTGGTGAACTGGAGGAACCTCCAAATTCAAGACTCCAAGGACCTGGTCTACCCCCGGCATCCCTGTCCCCACCTCTCCCCCTCTCCATGTCTTGGCCACCTGCTCATCCTTCTCCAGGGAGACACTTCCTACCTCCCCAGGACTCACTGGGGAAGTCCTTCCTGACTTCTCTAAGCCCCAAGACCAGCGGCACATTGAATGAGGCCTCGAGATCTAGGGGAAAGCCTGGGGCTCATTACAGCAGTCATTGT
Source organism: Aplodontia rufa (assembly GCA_004027875.1). Classification (NCBI taxonomy): domain Eukaryota; kingdom Metazoa; phylum Chordata; class Mammalia; order Rodentia; family Aplodontiidae; genus Aplodontia; species Aplodontia rufa. The sequence goes on from PVKS010002078.1 coordinate 16,260, forward strand.
GACTTCCGAGAGCACTTGGTGTGGGCCCGCCCTGCCGTGTGGCGCAGCCTGTGGGTGCCCACGCTGCAGCGCTCTTTTTGCCTGGGTCGGGAAGGTTTGAATGAATGGATTAATAGATGAATGAGTCCACCCCCAACAGAGCTCGCTTCTGAAAACCTCAGCCAGCCTTCTAAAAGTCCTCTGTGACAGCCATCAAAAGGAAGATTCTTCAACTGGGCCAACATGAAGCCACCCAGCCAGACAAAGGCCTCCAGCTCAGAGACAACCCACAGCAGGCTGGTGAGTGCACGCAGAGAGGTGAGCTCCCTAGGAGACCAGCGCTGCAATGTCGTTTACTGCGTCACGGAAAGGACCAGCGGCTGTGGCCTCCACTGGAGCAGGCCTTCCCCGGGTGGGAGAACAGCCAGCCAGGGCAGTGAGTGAGGCCACCTGGGTTCTGATGCCAGGAAACCAACTGCTCCGTTGACCTCCTCACCATAGGCCGGAGAAGATGCTCCCATGAACCAGGGGCGAGAGAAGCGCCAGGCCCTGCCCACCAGGCCTGACACAGACTTTTCCAGGCCAGCTTCTAGGTCTGAAGCATGTCGGTGTACACCAACATGCCAGGAAGCCAGCTTGGGACCCTTCCGCCACCCACACAGAGGATGGCATGTCCCTTGCAGGTAGGTGGCCACGTGAGCAGGCTCCATTCATGAGTCATGAAGAATACCCTGCATTCTCATTTTTCTCGTTCCCATCACCTGACAGCTATTTTGGACCAGAGGTCCAAAGACACCGGAGAAAGATGCAGCCACCACAACACAGAGAGCACCAGGGTTCCCGCCACCTGAGCACAACCTGAGAACCACCGTACTATTGAGAATGAAGGAAAATAACCTGGCTTAGGACCCCATGCCCATTGGAAAGGCTACTCGCAAAAATAAGATGGAAAAAAAAAAGGAGGGATGGAAACTTAATGAAGATGTGGAAAGCTTTGAACCCTGAAGCACTGTTGCTGGGAATGTACAATGTGGCAGCTCCTCAAAATATTAAAAACAGACTTGTAAGGAGTGGCGGCACACACCTACAATCCCAGCTACTACGGAGGCTGAGGCAGGAGAATTGCAAGTTTGAAGCCAGCCTCTGCAACTTAGTGAGACCTGTACCAAAATAAAAATAAATAAATAAAAGGGACTGGAGATGTAGCTCAGAGCACTCTAGGTACAATCCCCAATACCAAGGGAAAAGAAAAAGAAAAAGACCATATTATTCAGTAATTCCGCTTCTGGATATATACACAAGAATTGAAAGAAGGATCTTAAAGAGACATTTACCTCACCACATGTTCACAGCAGCAGCATTCACAATGGCTAAAATGTGGAAGCAACAACATAACAGCCCATCACAGGATGAATGAACAAGCAGAATGTAGTGTATACACTGGAGTATTATTCAGCCTTGAAAAGGAGGGGCATCGTGACGTATGGTACAACATGGAAAAGGCTTGAGGACGTTGTGCTAAGTGAAATAAGCCAGGCACAATAAGACATATACCGCTTGCTTCCCTTCACATGAAGCACTCAGATGAGTCAAAACCACAGAGACAGAAAGTGAAATGGTTGTCTGGAGATGCAGGGAGAGGGGAATGGAGGGTTATTTTTTAATGGGTACAGAGCTTCAGATTTACAAGATGAAAAGGGCTATGGAGACGTTGGAGGTGATGGGCGCACAACATTCTGAATGAATTTAATGAACTTGACACTTAAAAATGGTTAAGGTGACAAACTTCACATTTATTTCACCACAATAAAAAATTTGAAAAACTGGGGCTGGAGTGGTGGCTCAGCAGTTACGATGTTTGCCTGGCATGTTCAAGGATGCGGGTTTGAACCCCAGCACCATGTACACAATAGAGCATCAGAACAATGAAAGCTACATGAAAAACGAAATAAAATTGATTCTCTCTCCCTCTCTCTCTCTCTAGAAAAAAATTAAAAATATTAAAACCCAAAAGAAAATGGTCTACACTGATTAAGCCCCTATTAGTTAAAGCATCTGCCTTAGCTGGTTTCTTCCTGGCTCAGAACTGAGTGTCCTGAGAAAGCCCTTCTTCTGACTGTCCAGGACCCCTGGAGCCACCTAATCATCAGGAACTCCCACTGTCCCAACCGAGAAAACTGACCTCCAGCCACCCCCAGAGAGGAGCTGCTTTTTTGCAATAAGAGCTAAGGATGCTACTTGTAGGCACATGCTAGATTGCCTAGGATGGAAGGTACAGTAATCTTATACCTGTTACTAAAACACTAAGCAGTCCCTGCCCTGAGCCACCCACCTTTTGAATGTTCCCCTTCCCCAGCTACCCTGGCCCCAGAGCCACCAACACAAGTAGTAACATCGGGCACAGGACAGGGTCTTGGGATCCTATGCTCACCTCTGGCCCTACCAAGTCATACCGCCTGTTACACATTAGGTCACCCTGGCTATACAGTATGCAGTCTCAAGCGATAGATGGGAAATGATTCCCCAAACTCAGTGTAAAGCTAAGGATAATTCTGAAAGGCAGCGTTGTCATTAACTTCCACTACTACCTCCTTCCCAGTCTTCTCCCCAAAGCCAGGAACACCCAGACCCCGCCCTGCGGCCCTCAGCCATTCATTCAGAGTATCCCACACTCATGGATCAGCTGTTACATCACGCTTTTATTTACAGAAAACACAGATAAAGCATTTCATTGTTCATTTAGCAAACTGATTCACTCTTTTTTTTTTGGCACAAAGAAATATCACAGATGGACCCCAAGATCAATCAGAAACTTAAAAGATTCATCAGTCATCACTGGTCCAGGGGCAGCCACAAGACTCAGACAGACAGACAGCATCACCACAGACTGGAAAAGAATCAACAAGGTCCAGTTCACCTCACAGTAAAAGCCTGCTCACCGACAGGCAAGGGCGGGCAGGAGGGGGTTCTCTAAGGGAGGAAGAGGGCAGGCGCAGGAAGCAGGGCCCAGGAGGGACAGACCCCTCTCCTAAGCTAAGAGAGGGGGTCCTTTTGTTCTGATCCTCTTGCCTTGCGGAAGTAAGACAGTGCAAAAACTACAAAACCCCGACCACTCACTCCTTCCAAAAACTTGTGAAGTCGGGTGTCGGGGTGCGTCCTGGCGGGTGCCCATGTGCGTGCATGAGTGTGTGAGTGGGGTGTTGTAAACATCGTCACCGTCCACGTAGAGACCCAGCATCCGAGGGTCTGAATGGGCTGGGGCCGGACCCCTTCACTTGCGCCCTCTGCCCAGGGCTTCCCGTCGAGACATAGTGCAAATTTCAGGGACAAAAAAAGGCAGAAGGGAGCGGGTGGGCAGGGGCAGGAAGGACACAAAGACCAGGCGGGAGAGGAAGGGGAATAAGGCAACAGTTAAAAATGGTCCACGATTGCAAACCCGACACCGCGCGCCTCCCCGGGCGCCGGCGCAGCGTCACGAGAAGGGGCGGAAGTCCCGCTCCTCCACCAGGCTGACGGCCGGGTTCTTCAGCTCCTCCTCCGACGCCGCCTTCTTGTAGCCCAGCTGGGCCAGCACGTGCTGGCAGGCGTTCTGGGCGAAGGCCACAATGTCATAGGACAGGCGGAACCGCCACTTCTCGGCCGTGGCCGCCGAGTTGCGCACGGTGCCGTATTTGTGCTTGCCCAAGGCGGGGTCGCCCCGCGTGTTGTTCTGGATCCAGCGGGCCACGTGGCTGTCCAGGGGGATGCCCAGGAACCCGTAGATCTCCTCCGTCTTCTTCATGGGGTTCCTGGCCAGGTCCTCGTAGCGCACCAGCATGTACTTGCCCTTGAGCCAGGAGGGCCGCATGAGGCCGGTGGACACCGAGTTGGAGAAGTCCTCGCACACCGTGGTCAGCTGCGTCACATCCAGGTTGTAGGGCTTCCGTCCCGTGCCGTACCAGAGCCGCCAGAGCCGGTACGTGTCGCGGAAGGTCTCGCTCCGGGAAGCTAGAATGCCACGAGGGTCTCGGACCAGCTGGATGACCTTCAGGTTTAACCGGGGATCTTCAACCAGAGCGCGCAGGTCGTTCACCTCGGGCACCCGCACGGTCTTGATGGCTACGTGGCTGCGCTCGCGACAGGCCTCTGCGGCCAGGGTCAGGTTCAGCAGGCCACACTTGCGCACGCAATCCCCCTCTTCCAGGACCAGGTCGGGGGACCCTGGAGGGTCACACACCGGGCGAGAGCAGAGGACCCTGCTGGCCCCTCGGCGGAAGATCCTGTCGGTGGTGTGGTTGACTGGGGGCGGCTTGATGTAGTTCTCCAGGAAGTAGAGGTCGCAGTCGTAGAGGCTCCGCAGGAGGTCCCGGCTGGCGCCCAACATGACCCTCCGGTCTGCGGGGCTCTTGCCCTGGGTGAATCGGGGAATGAGCGTGTTCTGGACGTGGTAGAGGGGCTCGAACAGGTAGAAGACGTCCAGGTGCTGGTTGAAGAGCTGGCCAACGAAGGATGAACCGCTGCGCGTCGTGGCCAGGATGAGGATGTGGGTCTTCCGGGACACGTTATAGGTGAAGGTGGGGCCCTCCTCGCACAGCCGCTCGGCCAGCCCCGCCTCGGCCAGCCCCGGGCAGGTGTGGAAGGACTTGGCAGTGAAGGTGCGGATGGCAGTGTACTGGATGGCTATAGAGGCCAGGGCAAGGAGGAGGACAGCCTTCCAAGAACATTGCATGGCTGGGCACCTTCATGGGGCTGCTTCTCCAAGGCTGAGGTCTGGGAACAAAGACAGCCAGCCATCAGGCACCTTCCACAGCAGGGGTCCCAGAGGACCCAGGGAAACATCCAGCCCCTGCCCAGATACCTCCCCCGCTTCTGCCCTCAGGCCTAAACAGCCAGATTCTGCCATTCTCTGGGGGGCTTGTGGGAACTTCTGGGATCTAACCAAACTGATTCTCTGAACCCCCAGATCTAACCTATAGATCGCTGCAGGAGCCTTGTATCCGACTTTGAATTCCTTGAAGGGGTCCTAGGGTGCAAAAGAGCCTACCTCCTTCCCACTCCTACACATAGGGAGGCCTGAAGCTGCACCCTACCACCTCGGAACACACCAGCTGGCATCTCCAGGGCCACCAACATCTTCCAATCCAGCGAGCTGGTGCCCACTTCCCCGGGTGGTCATCTTTTCTGTGTCCTCTGCTCACCTACCTGCAGCTTACATGCTGGGTGAGCCAGGAATGGTGAAGGACAGTGCCAAACTCCCTCCACCTTGTGGACTCAGGTGCCCAGCTATTCTCAGTTGTGGACTTCTGGGCTCCAAAAGTGTCCTAGAGTCAACTGGCCCAGAATAGGGGGAGGGGTCCCATGCCTGCTAAGAAGCATTCCTTCGTAGGACCCGTGGCCTGCTCTTAGCTATGGGGCCATGAGATCCTCACTACCACGGAGGACTGCCTGTTAAGAAGATCTTAGCCCAGGGACACAGGCCTGGCTCTTCTGAACCAGTCATCGAGAGCCTGTACCCTTAGCCCCTTAGCCCCTCTGTTCAAGGAAGGGAGATAGTGAGGGACCACAGAAAGGCAAAGTGTGCCAAGGACCCAGGACGACCCAAGCATCCTGCAGTGCCCCCAGGGAAGGCTAGCTCAGCTCCCAGGCCGAGAGTGCTGGGGCTGCTCCTGGAGCCAGTGAGGGAGGTCTGGACACTTACCAAAGAGGGGCTGCTCCAGGCTGGGCAGTCTGCAGCTGCCAGTGTTCTAAGCCTAGCTGGCTGTGGTCCAGAGGTCCAAGCCTGTGCAGCAGCCCTGTGGCCAGCAGACTACAGAGACAGGGAGGGCAGGCATTCTGAGGATGGTACCCTCTTCTCCTATGCCCTAGTCTGCCCCCCACCCGCCATCGAGTCAGGCAATGAAGGCCCATTTTTCCCCCAGATGTATCTCCAAGGCCCTAGCCAACTCAGTGCCATCTCTGATGCCTGTGGTCCAGACCCCGGCACCCCCAATCCACCCACCTCACTCACCCCACCCCTGCCCTCCTAACAAGCTGCATCTCTCTGCTCACACCAGGGCCCAGTGGGCAGAGAGCTGATTGGCCTGTGTGCTTAGCACACCCTAGATTGGTTCTGTGCTTGAAATCAACAAGACAAGTCTGACCTTTTAAAATTCAACTTGTTCCAGTGATTTGGCAGGGAGGGATACAGGCAGGCTGGTCATGGGCCTCCAGGTCAAATGGGCAGCTCCAAAGGGACGGACAGGAAGGGGTTTTCTTCCAACCGCACTGAAGAAGAGACCAGCTACCTGAAATTCAAAGGCAAACGTGGACTAGGGAGTGTTCCTGACCTTGAACAAGTCAGAGTGAAAACACCAAAATCAGTGCATCGCTTCAGTTCATCCAAATCCATTGAGCACCTGGGAAGTGCACAGCCCTGTACCTACACAAACCGATTTACTCCCTGAGGGAACTTCTTGCAGAAGCCAGTGTCAGCCTGCAGCACAGATGTGAGGGTGAAGCAGAGGCCTGGGAGCCTGCTGTCACCGCCATCAGGAGGTTTCCCAGAGCCCACGCTGTCCCTCCCAGGAGACTTGACCTTGTTCCTCCAGCTTAAACATACTTGGCCTTCAAACATGCATTGGATTGCTGTCCCTAGCACATCTGTGAATCAACATGAGAGAAGGGGTAAACAGATGATTCGAGAGACTTCAGGCTTACTCTTTCCCTTTGCTGTCTGATCTGTTCATTCATTCATTCATTCATTCATGGATGATGGGGTTGAATTAAGTGCTTTGCAAATACTCTGTCCACACCCTGCTGCTTGCGTGACTCCTTGGGGAGCAGGGTGAGCGGACTCCCACTCTCCAGAGCAGCTGGTGCCTGGCTTGGTACACCCAACTTCTGTTACCATGTTATTCCTTACAAACCACTCTGGGAGGTCAGAGTCCTCATTGCCACTGTATGGATGGAGACATTGAGTCTCAAAAGCTAAGGGAAAATATATAAGTAATGTATGCATAGTGGAAACCCGAGTACCTCTGAGTCAGTCTTGGGCCAGTGCTCTAGGACCTTCGACATCAGCTTTGTGCCCCAAGAGAGCAAATGGAGCCACAGCAGTCCGCTTGCCTGGGCTGAGATGGCGGTAGGCCTGCAGACATGTGCTCCCTTCACAGGTCTTCGCTCATCCCACCCTCAGGCCAATCCCAAGGCTGACACTTCACAACCCATTTTACGGAAAGGTTGAGGCCCCCCCATAGGAACATGTTCAAATCCTCTTCCTGGATCCACTCCCTGACTCCACCCATACTTTACCCCCTTGGTCTCCACCAAGACAAGCCCTTGGAAACTCTTCCCCAAACTCTAGGATTCCAGCTCCCAGGATATTCTCCAAAGAAGAGCATCTTGTCACCCTGTCCCAAATCTCCTTCACAGCCCCACCCAGAGGAGCTGGAGGCCAGGCCTGGGTGCTGCTGCTCTGGCCAAGGGCATCACTCCCGAGGCAGGTGACACTACGCTTCACAAGGCACAGCATGGGCACCAGAGGGGAGTGTCTGAAGCCATGGGCTGCCCCGCCTCCCAAGGAGGGCAAAGCCAGGGCATGGGAATGGGAAGGTGGGGGAAGCCAGGCCCTCCTGGAAGAGCCCTGCTCTCCTGCCAGCCTGGCAGAGCCAGACCCAGCACTGGCCAAGTGTCCTTGGTATGCTGAAGGCATCTGCCCTGGAAACCAGAGGCCCCGGGGCTAGGTCCTGTTGTTCCCCAGGGAGCGTTGGCCACTGCAAAGGAGTTCTCAATACTCTCATCCTCCAGGCCAGATTGTGGTGCCCAGGGCCCCTTCCTGGGCTTCCAGCAGCCTCTGGCATGGTCTCCTGCCACCTCCAATTGGTCAAAGCTTAGACACAGGAGGCCAAAATCTGTTCTTTCCGTTGGAAGGCAAGGGAGTTGGTGAACTCCCACGCCCAAGAGGAAGCCCAGACTCCAGTGTCAGCCAAATTCCACTGAGACCCGGGGTGGGAGGGAAGGACTCTACATCACAAAATTCAAACGCAGAGCTAAGGGCTCAAGCCATGAGCCATGTCAGCCTACATCTGTCACTCAGCGGGTGTGTTCACATGGGAAATTCACTAGCTGTCTGTGAGCCTCAGTTTCCCCATCCATAAAGAGGGCATAACAACAGTCATGGTTGTAAGAATTGAAAGACTTAAAAACTTAGTGCTGGACATTTAAATATTAAGCTTCGTGGTTCGGATCTGGGTTCTGGGACCAGCCCCATTTATCCCAGCCCAACCACTTACTAGCTGTAGGAATGTGGCTAAATTTCTTAACCTCTCTGTGCCTCTGTTTTCTCACCTGCAAAATGGGGATAATTATAACAAGGCAGTTGTGAGGACTAATTAGTTCACACAGTGCCTGGCATAGGGATACACCCAATAAATCAGAAGTATCATCATTAATGTCTGCATCGTGGGTTAGCAGCTCAGGACAGATCACCTGCAGGCCACAGGGTCCGACTGTGACAGTCAGACATACCTCCCTACACCTGTCCTTCCCAGGCCCCTCTTTGGCCCAGAACTTTCTATGCTGAGCCACCGCAGTGGTTTTCCTGCTGCCCCCCAGTGGCCAAGTCCTGAAGAGCAGCCGTCTAGCCCTCCATCACTGCTGTGTTCTCAGTCCTGGTGGAGCAGCTGCAGCCTGCTGTGAGGATGCCACCAGCGGGAGGTGATGTTGCAAGATGCAGTGAGGTGTGACGAAGCCCACTGGGGCTGCGGCCTCTGCTCTGTGCACCCCCTCTTCCTCAGCTGCACCTGAAGAGACAGGCAGCCCTGCCTCATCCTGAGGGCCTCTCGTCCCTCATGCAGGGAAGGGACACTGAACTCAGTGTCACCCGCAGAAGCATCCCACAGCCTCTGCCTTCCCCTAGCTGAGCGACTTTGGGCTTCCTCCTTCCCCGGGCCCCTCTGTGCCTGGGTTTTTCCATAACTCCAGTGACTGAAGGATTGCCAGCTCTGGCCAGCGGGGTCTGTAACCTCAGAAGGTCCCACACTCCATCCTCAGGGCCAGACAGGGGGATCCTCCATCAGCAATGGAAAAGTCCAGTAATCTCCCAAAGAAACCAGAGCTGGGTGTCTCTGTCCCCCTCCCCCTCAGCCTGATCTGTCACCACCCACATGGGGTCCAAGAACCCAGAGCCCTTGACAAAGGTATCACCTTCCTTCCTGCTCTGTGCACCCAAAGTACAGCTCTTTGCCTTCTCTGGGCCACGGGCCCCTTAGAAACACAATCCCTCATCCCAGGAAATGCCATTTGTACCCACAATTTCACATGCAGAATTTGGAAGTCTCCCAGACCTCCTGAAGTCCAGGCATAGACACCTCCTCCCTCCCCGGAGGCCCAGCTCCTTCCTTATCAGCTTGTCGCTGCCCTGGGAGTTTCTTTTCAACTGCCTCAGATGTGCCTATACTCGTGTGGCACAATGACCCAGCGTAGTGTCAGAAAAACTCAGGCAACACCGTGCCACTGTTTCTGATCATTAAAAGGAAGCACTTGCATTTTATATATAAACTCCACGGACAGCTGAACTAGGAACTGCAGGTGTCCCAGAGGGAGGGACAGTCAGAGGACTGGAGAGGTAGGCTCAGCTTGCAGCAAGCTTTTGGTTCCACTTATTAACTTTTGGGGACAAAGTGGAGTCACCCAATGCAAGAGCCACAGAGATCCCTGAAAACCAGCCCTGGCGCCTCACCATGCCTGCTCTCCTGGTCCTACAGCACCACCAGTTAGCCCTCCCTGCCCACGTTTCCAAGGCACCACAGTGGAAGTCACCCTCCGTCCCCTAGTGTTGGGCTCGGGTGAGCCACCAGGGACAGCAGTGGCTGGAGACTGCTGGGATAGAGCAGGAGCTAAAACCAGCAGAGCCTCAAAGGGGCCCTAGGGCTGCGGGAGCAGCTTAAAGCCTCCCTTAGAAAACCGACTCCCTTCCCGGCTTCTCCCTGAAGCACTGCTATAAACTCCAGCGGGATGGGGAGGCGCAGAGAAAAAGGAAGGAACATCATCCTCTGCCCAGACTCAGGAGCTGCGGCGGGGGCCCCAAGCCTCTGGGGTGCCAGGAACTAGGGGCAGTGGAACTGGACAGGAAGGGGGAGCTGGCGGTGATGGAGTCTGCAGGGGGAAGAGCTTAATCCCCAGTCTGCAGTACCCAGGGCTGATCCACCATATGTTTGTTTAGTTAAGGCTAAAAAGCACATAAAACAGCAAAGTTTTTTTCCTTCCCAAGGAAAATGAAGTGATGAAAATGAGGCAAGGGGAAAACAAGGGTATTGAAAGTCTGAAAGAACCAAGAATAAGGGCAGCACATAAAGAGCCAAGCAATGGCAGCTGGGGATGTAGCTCAGTGGTAGAGCGCTTGCCCTGAAGGCAGGAAGCCCTGATCCATCCCCAGCACTGAAAAAAACACAGAGAAAGAAAGAGAGAGGAAGAAAGAAAGCAAGGAAGGAAGGAAGGACCAAATGACTCGTGGGCTACATAGAGAGATCAGAGCTTCCTGGCAGTTGATGGGAAAAGGGGAAATATTTCTTTTACAGGTTGCCGAGGATCCATGAGATTGAGATTAAAGCATCTGCTCAAGAAACCTTGGCTACTCCTGATACTGAATCCAGCACAAGATCCTCTCGAGAGGTCTCCAGAGAGCTATCCACCACCACGAGCCACATCCTCAAGATCTCACACCTAATAAAACCCATGGACAAGTTTCACAGCGCTGTGTCCTAGGGCATGCTTCAATGTGGGCAGTATGCCAGCACATAATTCAGCCAGCGTGACCTTTGAGCAGGGATCTGATGGTGTCCTGCCTCTGCCCCTGTCTCCTCGGTCAGCCTAGGGCCCCTGGAGACTCCAGTGCTCATCTCTGGGTTGTGCCCACCTCAACCGGAAACACTGTGAGGCCAGCAGGCCTTGTCCCCAAAGTCTGAACCAATGCAAACAGTGCTGTGCTCAGTCTCCATCACGGCCTCTCTGAGGCTCCCAAGACGGAACCAGTACCTCCCTCTGGCACCTCCAGTTTCCAGGATGATCACCCACAAAGCCTCAGGTCCTCCACTTTTCACCATTAGCAGAACTGCCTGGCTGCCTGTTGTGAGCTCTGGTGTCTGCAGGGCAGGCCGCTGCGATGTCCACAGGTGATGGCCTTGGGGATACCCATAGGCAACTCAAGCCTGCTTGAGAAACTGCTGTGGGCCAGGGCGTGACTCTCATTGCTCTTGCTTTATAGCTAGACTTTGAGCAAGGAACTTAACCTTGCAGGCCTCAGTTGGCCTGAGATAATAAACAGGGAAATCCAACGCGAATGTTTACACCTTTGGGCTGTGAGACAGGAAGCCAATGGACACCAACTGCTCAGCCTGGTGCTGGGCACAGAGCAAGTGTCACAAAGCAGGAACCATAGGATAGGTTTGGGGAGCTGATCTAACCCACAAATAGGTGCTACTGGACTGGCAATGTGTGCAGAGGGTAAATGACATGCAATAGCCCATCCGCTGCCCAGTGTGTGTCTGGGGACGCTGCTGTCTTGCCTGCAGGGACTTTGCCCACTAGCCCTGGAAACAGAGGGCACCTCACTCTCCTGCCCTCCTGCATGGGCCCAGCTGGGCACTGGGGTCCATAGCCCGACCTGGGAGGAAAGTTTCCCCAGCAGTGGGGAGAGTGACTGACCTCCTGGCCCCAGCACAAGGCCCCAGTGTGCCCAGCTGCTGGGGAGGGATGAGTCAGAGGCCAGTTCCCAGTCTCAGGCTGGCCTGTGGTAGGCGGGACTCTGCCCCAACACTGGGCAGGCGGAAAGGCCCTGGTTTCCTGTCCCCCCACACCACCTCCCACCCAGCAGCCACAGCCAGAGCCTGAATAGTACCGAGGCCCCACCCCCTGGACACCGGGCTCGGGCTTCGCCCAGCCTCCAGCCTCAAGGATGGGAAAACATCAACAGGAGCCAGAGCAGGCAGCTGCTGCCCACAGCAGGGGGTGGGGCCACCCGTCCCTGCATCCCCAGAGTCCCCATCTCCAATCACCTGCACAAGGCTCACTTGGCCCTGTGGACATGAGGGGTGCGGGTCCAGAGCCTGGGGCACTGAAACTCACCCTCACTGCACAGGATGAGGGCAGCTCCAGGCCTGGCTCCCATCGAGGGCCACTTAACTGCGTGCATGCCAGGTGCCAAGGCCACCTCTCTCAGATGGGAGCAGCAAGGCTCAGGCAAAGGAAGGGAGGAGCAGGGCCACAAAGCAAGCTCCAAGGACTCCCCTCCCACCTGAGAGCAAGAACATCACCCAGCAGGAAGTGCCGCGGCCAAGGGCCCCAGGGGCCCAGGACACACTGGGGCCAATTTTGACCTCAGCATTCACCCCCAACCCAGACACCAGCTCATCCAACTGCTGCTGCATCTCAAAGGACAAAGTGCCTGGCTGTCACGTGGTGGGACTTGTGGCTCTTCCTTGCTGGTTTCCCTGGCACACGGGTAAGTTTGTACCATCTCACCACTTCCCAGCTGAAGTTGAAGATTATCACAAATGAGCGTGGACATGGGAACAGCCCCTGACAGGCAGGCACCCTGCTCCACTCAGGCCTCGGGGCTGGCTAGGCAGAGAAAGGGAGGCTCAAAGTGCCCAGGAATCCCCAAATTCCCCGCAGCCAAGAGGGCGGGAGAGAGAGCATCCTTATGACCACCTTGCCTGACACAGCTTGGAATGGAGTGCAGGGTTTGGGTTCCAGACCCTGGAGGGAAAAGGCTCCCTGCTCCCTCTGCCCAGCCTGGTTCCAAAGACGTGCCCACACCAGGCTGCCAGCACAGCTCATCTGGTCATCCTTCTGTTTCCTTAAGGAGAGCCGTGGCTCAACCCAGGAGGCATGTGGCCAAGTGCATGAGCGACTCTGCCCCCATCACCAGGACATGCAGAATAAGCCAGAGCTCAGCACCATGGTGGAACTGTCACGCCTCCCCTCGGGGAACCCTGTGAGCCTTGGGTGACTCCAGCTGCATCTGCTTCACAGGTAAGGCCCAGAAAGGCTAAGGGATTTGCTCAGACAACTCAGACAGGGCAGGGAGAAAACTGTACCCAGGTAGTGGAGTGCTGTGATTGAGGCCCTCGCTCACCTCCTGAAACGTCTGAAACCCCCGCTCAGCTCTCCTGCCTGCATGTTAAAGCCAGGAGCAGCGTAGCAGACAGAGGGTGAAAACCAGACCCCGAGTCCTGAGCAGCCTTGCCCTGTGAGCCAACGGCACCCAGCTCCCAGGACTCAAATGAGATCAAGCACAGAAAGGGACTGTACACAACAATCACTCAATTAGCGGTACCTCCAGAATGGCAGTGGCGGCGGACTCTGTCATTTCCTTTGCCCTGCAGAATCCTTGAAGGATACGTCAGGGACCCCTCCCCCAGCCTTCCCCAGTGCCCAGCCTGGGGCTCCAGTGCTGTGCAAGGACTGAGGGAGGGGGTCCTATTCAGCAGACGGGATGGGACAGTGCCTTCCTCCCCATCCCTGCAGAGGAGCGGCATTCCCAGACATTCCCAGCCCACAGCCTTCCAGCTCTAATTAAGAAGCAAACACAAAGAGGGAGTCTCTCGACATTTAGAAAACGCGGGAACCCTGTGCCCCACGCGGCACCGTGGGGATTTATAAAGAACAAATCATGCCTGACAAACTTGATAGCTTTCTTGATAGAATTACAAGACTGGTAGATGAAGGAAATGCAGGCAGGGTAATATATCTTGATTTTTAGCAAAGCATTTGATACAGCGCCTTGAGTAATCTTACAAAATTAATTCAAACAGACCTGGCCCTAAGCACTTGTCCTAAAAGAAGGAGGGGGCAGGCCCCAAGGGTCCTGGGTAGAGAAGGTAATAAGCTCAGGGGAAGGGGCTGCAAGGCAAAGTCCAGGAGTGCAGCAGGGCTGCCAAGCCCCAGCTCTGGGTCACATCTTATCTCACATCTTCATTAATGATCCTGGGAGGAGTAAACAGTCCGTTAATGAAATTTGCAGAGGATATTAAATCGGAAGGTGTTGTGAACACCAATGAGGACGGCAAAGCAGTCCGGAGAGACCAGGGAAGAACCTTGGCAGAAGCTGAGCTGGCAGGGGGCGCACAAGGGGTGCTGGGTGGCAGCCAGAGCTACCTGCAGAGCCCAGGAAGAGAGAAGGGCATCCCCAGGGCCAGTGTGGACATGGCAGAAGCCACAGCCAGCTTAGTTCTGGCCAAAGAGGCAACAACAAGCAGTAATCTCAGTTTCTCCCTCTGTAAAAGAAAAGGAAGGGCCAGCGGAGAACCAGAATGCTCTGCATCCCTGACAGCTGAGTGGTGGGGACAGGTTGGGGAGCTTGGCACCAGAACCCACCTTAAAGGAGGTAGGATCTGCAGGCCATGGGGAGGGTGTGCAGTGAGAGAAAAGGGCTGGGGAGACTCTGGCACCCCGAATCTCCCCAAGCTGTGTTCCCTGGTGCCCTGGGATAAGCTTTCTCCCTGCCCCAACTGCTGGAGCCCACACCTGCCCACACTGCAGGGAATGCTGGTAGCACGTAAGCAATAGAGACCCCAATCTGCAGGACTTGCTGGCAAGGTCCCATCCCCCACTGAGTGACCATCAGAAGGGGGATGTTCCTCCAGCCAGGTGGACCAGCCTGGAAAGGATGCCAGAAGGTGGCCTGCCCACCCCAGCACCTTCTCTCTGTCAGGGGGGATTGTCTCTGTCCTTCTGCCTCAATACCAAGGGATACCACCACCCTCCCCCAGGGACTCAAGCCAGAAGCCTCTGGTCCATCTGGACTTGGATAGTTTGTTCCCCTGAAGCCTGTGGACAGGTGGACAAGATCCAGGACTGCCTGGCACTGCTGGCACACAGGGCCCTCAGCAACGCTCTGAGTGAAGGGGTACAGGGCTGCTCTTCCAAAGCAGGCCAGGCCAGGCAGATGTCACAGTCCCCTGCTGGGACACAGGGGAGAAATCCAGGTGAGTGATCCCCTGACTTATGAATAACAATGACACCTACTAAGTACTGTTCCAAGTCTGTTCCGCTTCCTAGAGCATTTGACCTTCACGACCCTACCAATTAGTGCTCTTCTGATTCCCACTTTACAGAAGAGGAAACTGAGGCATAGAGAAGTAGCATGAGGCTTGGCAGAAGGTTCATGGGAGGAGCAGCAGCCAGTCTGCTGGGTGGCTCTGGAGGGGCCCCTAGCGGATGGGGAAAGGCAGCCCCTCTTCTAAGGAGGCTGGACCCACCCTTTATCTTGTCCAAAGAGGGAGCCCATCCAACTGCCGCCACACTTGTGGAGCCTGGTTTACTATATGTTTCCCTTCTCCCCTCACCAATGCCGCGCTACACCGAGTCCTCTGAACAAGTCTGTTTCCATGGAAACCATACAGTGACTCAGGGCTTCGGGACCTTCTCTGAACCAGATTATGAATATCAAATGCTCCCTCCCCACACCAATGCAGAGTGGAGTTGGGAAAGTAAAAGGGAGACTCACTGTGCACAAGGGGGGACGGGTGGGAGACAAGAGGGATCTGGGGGCACAAATGTGGCTTGGCACCTGAGCACCCCCTGCAGACTCAGTGGAACAAAGATGTACCCCCTCCTCCAGTGCAGCCTGATACACAACCCTACATCAGCACCCCGTTCACCACCTTCCTCTAGACCTAGGGTGCTGTGGGGGGTCTGCACCCCTGCTCTGAATGGGAGGCTGCACATGGCAGAGATGGCTCTGGGGCCAGGATGGAGAGGCGCTTGACTTCCTGTAGACACCAAGGCGGAAAATACTGGTTCAGAGCATCGCAACTACTGCAGAAAGAGGAAAATTTGGATTTGGGGTGGGGGTTCTGCTTGGCAATGAGGAGGCGGAGTGTAAGTGAAGGAGGAAGGGGTCGGTGATTTCAAAGCCCCAGCAGGGTTGGGAGGATAATTAGCAAAGACTTACTGTCACTTGCACACTCCTCCCCTAGTCTCCCCACCACAGTGGCCTGGCTTTAGGCTGCTCACCCCCCAGATCAGGGACAGCAGCAGGCAGTGAAAGTTTACAGTGCCAGGCTCCAGGCTGCCTGCAGGGGTCTAAGACCCAAGGGCAAACCCGCCCCCTCCTTTCCCCAGCATCTCCCTAAAGACCCAAGAGGGAGGAGAATGGACTAGGTTGGAAGCTTGATACCTCCCTGGTGAATCCAGCGTGTGAGTCATGACAGTGAAAGCACTTTGAGAGAGAAACAGGGTCATCCTGATCGCTCTGTGAGCCATGGTACTGAGGACTGGAGCCTGGGAACTGCCTGCCCAGGTAAGGTCTTTGCCTAAGCCACCTGGCACCCCCTGAGAGGTTCAGGAACTCCTGAAGGCAGCTACCTGGTACCTCGGCCCTCACCTGCTTGCCTGGCACACCTTCCGCTTGCCAAAGCAGCTGTATTTCCAGCCAAGGGGCCGACTGCAGCCAGAATCCAAAGTCCCCTCTGCCCGCCCCCCATCAGCTTTCCTGAAGAAGCTGGCCAGAATTTCTGTCGTTCGCTAGACATCCACCTCCTCTGCCCAGGCCTCTACCTCCCCATCAATGGCTCAAGCCCATTCTTTGGCCCTCAGACCCCAGGGGAAGCCCTTCCTAGAAGCCTCCTGCTTAGGAGCAGTTTTTAAGTCCATCAGGAACAAATCAGCGCCAGAGTCCAGGAACCTAATCCTGGGAAAGGGCAGGCCTGAAATCAGGCCACCGGTCCACCTTGGGGGAACCTGGGGTCTTAATTTCCTCAGGTAGCTTGACTTTTTAACCCCTAGCATCCCGGCTACGGCAGCTCTGAACTGTTACTGGGAAGGCAAGCACCGGGTCCCTAGAGCCTGGGAGGAGCTGCTCCCGGGATTCTACCCAAAGAAAAGCCCTACGCGAGGAAGAGAGGCAGGACTACTGTGGCTTCCCGGGAGGCGGGAGGGACTCTGCACCATCCCGCGCCCAGGACTCCACAGGGGCCCATCTCCACGCAGCACGGTGGTGGGTTGCGGGTGTAGGGTGCAGGGCCAGGGCTAGGAGCAGGAAGCTGGGGGCAGCCCCTGCCTCCGGGTGCAGGGCTGGTCTGGAAAGTTCGAGCGGGCACGAGGACCTCGGGGTCTCCAGGCGCCTTGGCCTCCCCGAGCTGGGCAGGCCGTGGGACCGTGAACCCAGAGCAGCCCCCGAGTGCTCTCGGCAGCAGGAGAGATTCGGGCGCCTCGGGGGCCGCCGCGCGTCAAGTTTGCTGCCCTCGCCGAACGAGGCCAGGGAGAGCTGGGGCGATCGTGGCGCTCACCGCTCGCGGGCCACCAGCCCCGGAAGCCCCTTCCAGCTCCCAACACACTGCCGTCCTGCGCCACCCCCTCGGCGCACCGCCGGTAGCGACTGTCCCCGAGCCGAGGGGCGTCTCCCACCGCGCCCGCGCCTCTGCCGGCTGCGGCGGCGGACGCTCCGCTCCCGCCCGCCCCGGGGCCGCGGGGCCCGGCCGATACCTGGTCGGGGGCGCGCCGAGAGCCGCTGCAGCGCCCAGCGCCTGCTCCATCCTCCGCTCCGGAGTCAGGCTCTCCCGGGGCCCGCGGGTGGCGGCGGCGGCGGCGGCATCCTCCGCCTCCCGCACCCTCCTCCTCGGCCTCCTCCTCCCGCCTCCCTCCTCTTCCTCCGCCTCCGCGCGCCCCTCACCGGCCCCTCTTCATGGCCCGGGGGCGCGAGCCCGGGGCGGCTCGAGCAGCACAGTGCGTTCTCCCGGGCTCGGGGCTCGGGGCGCGGGGCCGGGAGCGGGGCCGAGAACCAGAGCGCCGCAGCCCCGGGCGCGGAGGAGAGCAGCAGCCGCAGGCGCCGGAGCCTCACCGAGCGCCCGCCCGCCCGCCTCGCGTCCCCGAGCTCAGAGCAGCCGCGGCGGCGGCTTCAGCGCCCGGCGAGCGGCGGGCGCTGCGGTCCCGGCTCCACCCCCAGAGCCGCCCGCCCCCGGAGCCGCCCGCCCCTTCTCGTCCCCACCCCTTCAGCGCGCCCTCCAGCCCCAGAGCGAGCGCTCGGGACACCCTAGACAGACTGCGCCTGGGCCAACCCTACCCACGGGCTGGGGGCAGCCACGCCCACCCCACCCCACCCTGGAGCACCCACCCTTGCTGGCGGGGAGGGGCGCAGGCTGCGCACAGGCACCTCTAGCCCCGCTCTCCCTCCCGCCACCCCCACCCTGGAGGGCTCTGCTCTCTGCTCCGACAAGCGCTCGCCCCCAAAGTCGGATTGGAGCCCCAACCCCGGCCAGGGCCCAGCTGTTCCCCAGCCAGCCCAAGGACGGACTTCAGAACCCAGAACCGGAGCTATCCATCTTTCAGCAGCGGAACCCCAGGGCACACCCCTATCCCATGATCCGTCCTCTTATCCTTGCTCCGGTTGTTCTGTTTGGCGGGGTTAAGGGGTGGGTGGCATAATGGGACATTTGCTGGCAAGAAGTCTTCCACTTCTGTCCACCCACTTCCTACCAGGCTGCTGTTGGCTCTCCTGGGTGGAAACCTGGAGCCAGTGGCAGAGCCCACAGCTGAGCACTGTGGTCCTTCACCCTCTGCACAAATATTGACTGAGCATCTCTTGCAGGCCAGGCCCACATTGGCACCAGGACTGGCCAGTGACAAGACAAACGGGCACCTCACCTCTGGGAATAGAGTGGAGGAGAAGCAATGTAAATAGGCAAAGCAATGCCATGTTATCAGTGGCCCCTGGCTGAAGAGGAAGGCAGGGAATCCTGGCTCTGCCACCATGTCTGACAACAGACAAAGGCTGGCCACCCCCTGGACCTGTTCCCCCAGCTAGAGGATGGGTAAGTGGTTTGGCCCACTGAACCTCTGATGCTCTCAGGTCTGACCAAGAGATTAACCTGTGAGGCAGAGGACAGTTTCCATCCCCACCATCTCGGAATTCTCCCTAAATCTGATTTCCAGCTGTAGACAACACTCCTGGACAGGGAAGTCAGCAAAACCAGACATCCAGAGAGAGCCTCCTCCACTAGGTATCAAAAGCAGACCACAGCAGGTTAGCACAGACCCTCCCCAGGCCACCAAGACAGCCTCCTCCACCAGGTATCAAAAGCAGACCACAGCAGGTTAGCACAGACCCTTCCCAGGTCAGAGGACTCTGCTGTGGGACTTTGGTGAGTGAAGCAGCCCTTGTGCCTCAGTTTCCTCAATCAGAAGATAATCCTCACCTCATGGGGCTACCATGAACACCGGATGGTGAAATGGGTGTAAAGCACCCAGCACAATATCTGTCACACTTTGAGTGCTTAATAATTGCACAGTGTTGTTACTGACTGGTCGGTGTCCCTGGGAATGAATATTCGATTGCTCACCAATAGGGGACCTTGAAGTCTGTTCTCTGGAGGACCTGGGACTCAACACATCAGGAAAGTCTCTCTCCACCCACAACCAGATGGCACGAAAGCCCTTGCCTGGGGTGTCCCATCAGACCAATAATCTCTTATCTCAACCACAGTTGCAAACTCATAACTAGAAACTCCTCTCCCCCACCAGCGCCTCTGAGTCCAGCAGCCTGGCCCTGGGGAGCTGGGGCTAATATCCCCTTCCCCTGTGTTTGCCTGCAGCAGTACTGCTGCCCTCCACCCTGCCTGCAGCCAGCCACTGCAGCGAGGGTGGCATGGCCAGTTTACACCCTGACTTCAAGGTGACCAGCTCTGTCTCTATCTCCCCACCTGCCCCCCGGGGAGTGGCTGTGTTCCTGATGCCTAACAAGAATGCTACCTTTCAGAAGCAGCTCTTCATGTCTGTCCTTCGGGAGAAATCCTGGCTGTAACAGCCCAGGGCTCAGCCGTAAGAACCTCCCTTTCACCCAGCACTAATCCCTCCCCAAGTTTTCAGCCTGACTAGAATAGTCAGGGTTTAGAGAGCTTTCTCTATCTCGCACTCTCAGATCCAGCACCTCATTTTTCAAATTCTGGTGTATTTTGGGTGGCGAGGAGGGAAATGTGCATGTGACTGACATGAAAAGATCCCCGTGTTTGCAATGTAAAGATGGAGTGGAATTTGGGACCTTTTCATTTACTTATTTTTTTAAAGAATATTTAAACTCTAAAAATAGACAAAAGTGCAAGTCTCAGGAATACCAGGATTCTGTTCCAGTTTCCTGGGATCTCCCACATAACAAGACAGATGCTTTTTAAGCACCTACTAGGTGCACCACTCTATGGCACAGGCTGTGGGGGAAAGGTGAGGGGACAGAAAACAGAAGCAAAGGCCTCGTGCTCAGGGGATTTGGATCCCACTTGGTGAAGCAGTAAAGAATACTTGCTGAAAATGTGATTGAATAAAAAAAAAAAAACTTGAAAGTTTGAGAAGGAAGGAGACTAGAGGGACCATTCAGAAAGAGCTTCCTGGAGGAGGAGGGAGTAGAACTACAGCTTGAGGGATGAACAGAGAATTAAAAAAAAAAAAAAAAACAAAACAGGGCCCCTATGAGAGTAAATTAAACAGCAGCCAGATGGGGCTCATTAGGAGGGCAGCAGGAAGACTAATATTAATGGCTAATGTTTGAGGTCTCGCACAGGCTCTGTGCTACTTACATTGAGTGGATTATTGTGTTCAACCTTCAAAAAAACCTCGTGTAGTCGGCATTGCTATTCCCACTTAAAAGATGCAGAAACTGAGAGCCAAAGGGCCTGAGCAACTTTCCTAGGTTCGCAGAATTGGTGAGCAATGGAGTGCCCCAGCCGGCTAGCTCCATGTCCATCATCCTGGAAGGAGAGGAGGTCAGGCAGGCTAGGGATGAGGCCTTCAGGAGCCCCCATGCACGGGGACTTCCTGAAATAGAGTCCCCAAGCCTTTCTAGGGAACTCTAAAATGAGACATTCCTTCTTCTCCCCCAGTACACAGGTCCCCCAGGTACTTGGAAATTTGTTAAGGGATTTGGGGGCTTGAGATCCTGACTTTTTAATATCTTTCGGCCGTCCATGTGGTGGCAGTCTGTGCCACCCATCTTGTTATTTCAATCTGTTCTGGGAGATTGACGGCCCAGGCTTTGATTTAAGATCTGCCTCCACGATCCTCAATTTCCCATGTCTCACGGGGGAAGCTGTCAAGGCAGCAAGCCCACAAGACAGCTCGTGGTATGGCTGGAATTCAGGCCCAAGAGCCCCCAAAACCTGCAGAGAAAGTTCCAGGCAGAAAAGCCTGGGCAGAGCCCGGGTGAGTGGTATGGCCTGTAATCCCCGCAACTCTGGAGGCTGAGACTGAAGAATCACAAGTTCAAGGCCAGCCTCAGCAACTTAACAAGACCCTCCCCTGATTAAAAAAATGCAGGGGGAGCAGCTCGGTAGCAAGGCACCCCCAGGTTTAATCCTTAGTACCAAAAGAAAAATCTGGGTACGGGCGCCTAGGCCCAACAGACCCTTCCCCAGCCCGGTACCTATAATCCCAGCCACTGGGAATCTGAGGCAGGAGTGTCACAGGCCTGGGCAATTTAGTGAGACCCTGTCTCAAAATAAAAATTTAAAAATAGCTGGAAATGTAGCTCAATGGCAGAGTGCCTCTGGGTTCAATCCCCAGTCCCCCCCACACACACACACACGAGGGGGTGCCTCCAAAGAAGACCATCATTGAGATCGCTGATGAGCAAACTGAGGCCCAGAGAGATTAAGTGAATTACAAGGCCACAGAGGAGTAAACTGAGCCTCCCACTCAGTCTCCAGCTTCCTGAGCAAAAGGTCTCTATATACCCGGACCCCAGCTCTGCCCTATTCCAGGTGGATTCCTATTCTGGATGAATTGAGGGAGCTGAATCTCTTTGTGGTTGAAATAAATCAAGTATTTGAGGGCCTTGCCACTAGCTGGACACATGCTGAGCCCTCAGAAATATCTAAGGTCATTTTTCCTATGGGTCTCTGGGCCCAGAGACTGGCAGGCCTCACCAGCTCGAGGTTTCAGAAGACCACATCCGCACACAATCCCCATCCTCCTGCATCAGGTCTCCAGCCAAGGCCTCCCGAAAGGCTGCCTTACAACTCCACCCACAGGGCTTGTGCGAATCCCTCAGAGGGACGTTGTGCTGCTCCCAGACACAGCCATCACCTGCAGTCACCACTGGCCATCTGTCATGTTCTCTGCACCCGCTCTAGAAACTGCACAGGAGGCTACTTGCAGGGCCCCAACCAGAGGCAGGGGGAGTGGCGTCCTCCCCATTATGCAGGGGTGGGGGTGGGGGATATGTGAGGCAGTCTCTGGAGACTGCAAACAGCTTGTCCTGCTAGCAGCTGCAGCCTCTAACCCCTGGCTTCACATTCGTTCCCTCTTTACCCTGTCTCTCCTTCAAGCCACCCCCAACCGAAGATCCCCACCCGGGCTACAGAACAAAAGCCCGTATGTAAATTAGAAAATGCCAACAAGCCCCAGGGTTAAGTAGCCAGGCCTAGCTCTTGTCCTCTCTGGGCCCATGGGTGAGAAGGCAGGAATCGCCTTGCTGGGGGAGATTTTGGAGGGAGGTGGCATCTCATTCTCCTGGCTCCATCATCCTTCCTCTAGCCTCACAAGATCCAGCCCAGATCTTGCCAAGGTGAGTTTCAGCCACTCCAAAGTTCCCAGGAGGAAAGAGAAGTCAGAGAAGGCCAGATGTCTGCTTCCTCCCAAGGAACCTGCCCCAGCCACTCTCTGAGGAAGGAAGCGCAGCAGCGGGCCTTCCTCACCCTCTCTGTGGCCTGAGAACTCAGAGGCCCAGGCTGGGGACATCTGTGAGTGTTCTCTGGACCTAGTTCTGCCCAGGCCTCCAGCAGTGAAAGCAGAGAGGTGGCTGTAGCCAAGGTTCAGCTTAAGCAGGTCCCACCTCCCCTCCATACATGCCTAGCACAAGGACAGAGCCTGAGACACCTGACCTCAGAGCCTGAGCAGGCCTGCACACTGACCTAAGGCCCCAGACCCTGCATCTAATCTAAAAATGTGAAACAGCGAGCATCTCACAGCCCTGGGGCTGAGGAGGTGATGGGAGTTGGGGGCGGACAGTAGAACAGGATCGTGGGCTGCAATTAAAATTCCCCTCCTGGGTTATTCCCAGGCCTCCGCAGGCCTGTTTCCATGGCGAGGGAGGCTGGCCTCAAGAAGATGGGCTCCCAGCAGGCCTGGGCTCCCTCCTCTGCTCCTGCCCATGGAGGCCTCAGTCCTGGACTAGACCCCATAGAGCAGGGTGTACCGTCCGGCTCAGAGCCTGGCAAAGGACAGGGAGATGCCTGAGGCTGTCCCTGCCCCAAGCCCTGTGGGAGGTGCCCTAACTGGCAGGGATAGAGAAGGAGGGAAGGTGTCTGGGTCCAGGGAGCAATTCAATGGTATGCCGGGGGCTATAAAAGGCCACCAGAACCCTGGCCCAGGCTCCAGGGATGTGGGCTTCCTGGAGCAGCCAGAAACTCCAGTCTGACCTCTTGAACTGTGGCAGAAAGATACTTGGAGCCCTCAGGAAGCCTGATCCTTGTCTGATATGCGCTCTCACCTGCCCCTTCCCCTTGGTGGCCTCCAGGCCAGCCCTTCCCCTCCCTCCCTCCTGCCCTCTCACTTCTTACCTGCAGACCTCTTGCTTTTTGGAGAATTGGCTTCCTGCAGGCCCCCAAGGCCAACCTTTGCACTGCCCTGGCTGGAAGCCCCTCTGGCCCATGCCTGGCAAGCAGCCGGTAACAGGCAGGGCAGGAGTGTGCGCTGCATCCCACAGGCAGGAACCAGAGCCAGGACGGCCAGGTGAGATGCCAGGCTTCCCCCAAGGCCTTCCCTTGGAGAAGTCCCTGAGGAGCCCAACAAGCCATCCAGCTTAACCCTGAACGCAGCATCAGAGGTCCCACGCCCTAGGAGTCTGTCGCCAAAAGTCCTGCCTCTAGGGAAGCTTCCTGGAGTCAGAGTTGCCCGGAAGGGGAAGCTGCTTCTAGGTGGTTCCCTATGGGCACCCTCAGCAGAGTTCCCCACTCATTCATCCCAGGAGGGGTGACCAGGCCAAAGTATGTGTCCATCGTCCATTCCCTCTCTCACCAGGTCCTACCTGATCCGCCCCAGCCTCTCAGCTTTGAGGTGCCAGCTCAGAGACATCATCACAGGCAGCCCCAGCCTCTGACTTTTAGGAACCAGGGGCCAATGTGGAAAATGGCAGGGTGCTGTGGGCTCCTCCTTCCCAACCCCAGCCTCAACTGGGGCTCCTTCCTGTCCTCTTCTGAGGAAGAAGACCAATATGTGTCACTGCCAGGTGTGATCAGCTCTTGGTCAGGGACCAATGGTCACCTCCCATGGGACAGCCCAGCCCGGTCAACACCACACCTGCTGGCTCTGGGAACTCAGCCCAGGGACAATGGGGCATTCACTCAGACTGGCCTTTGCACAGTGACTGTCTGGGTCCGTCCTGGCTAGACAATGTGTGTGCACACCTGTCCACACTTGTGCAAGAGAGAGACACTAGAGTTACCTGAACAGACCAAACAGAGGCAGGAGACAGAGCACCAACCAGAGGTTTATTTATAACAACACTGAGCTCTTTTCTTAAGTACTTACTGGGTGCCAGGCACTATCTTCAGTACGTGCATCATCCTTACAACAGATAGATGAGAGATCAGTTTTAATATCACCCTGATTTTAAACATGAGTAACTGAGGCATACTAGAGAAGTCAGAATGGTAGTAACTTCCTCATGGAGGAGCACAAGGCAGCTCTGGGGCAGTGGAGAAGCTCCTTTTGTTTGGTGGTGGTCACATGGGTGTGGCCATATACAAATGACCCTTGCACTGCCCACTGATGAATTCCTTGTTCATTTTGCTCTCAAAAAATCATATGTTGTGGGGCTGGAGCGGTGGCTCGGTGGTTACGGTGCTTGCCCGGCATGCGCAAGTACATGGGTTCAAACCCCAGCGATCCACATACGCAGCTAAGTGTCAGAGCAATGAAAGCCATGTGAAAAAGTCAATAAAAATTGATTTTGTCTCTCTCTCTCACTGTCCTTCTCTCTAAAAAAAAAAAAATATATATATATATATATATATATATATATATATGTTAGGGGCTGGAGCAGTGGCTCAGCGGTTTCAGCGCTTGCCTCGCATGCACAGAGAGGCAGGTTCAAACCCCAGCACCACAAACACAGCAAAGTGTTGGAGCAACAAAAGCCAAAATGAAAAACTAAATAAAATTGATTCTCTTTCAAAAAAAATTATATGTCCATAAAAAATAAAAATCATGCTGCAGGCATCAAATGGCATACTACTAGCCCTAATTAAAGAATGAAGAAGCTCTTGGTTCCCTAATACAAGTCTCCAAAATACTCAAATGAAAAGGAGCAATGTGTAAAACTTTTTGCAGATAGTATGCAAGCACATATTTTAAAATACCATCTCTACATGTCTGCTTGCGAGTGTAGATTATCTCCAGAGAGATGTGTGCAAATCATGGTTGCCTCTAGGGAAAGGAATCACATGGCCAGAGACAGAAGCGGAGGCAAACTTTCCAAGATACAGCCTTTTCTTAACCCATGGGAGCATATTGCTTATTCATAAATTAAGTGAGATTAAAACAAACCCAAACCATTATGTCAATTGCTTCAATCCATTTCATTCCAAAGCAAACGGCTTCTCGGCCTGTCTCCCTTTCCCATACCCAGCCGGACTGCATCTGGTGTGGCTGCCAGCTGGGGAGAGTTAGTGGCTATGCTCCACCGTGGATTGTCCAGAAGCCACTGTGGCCCGAGAGCCAGGGGCCCCATGCAATGGGCCCCCTGATGGCATGAGCACTACAGGATTGCTGATAAACAACTGGCCCTCCAGCCCAGGGTGACCCTCAAGGCCTCCGCTCAGCTGGGTGGCTGTCCCCCTGCCCTGTCCACCTCCTATGCCTGGGCCTAAGGAAAATCCCAGGCTCAGGCAGGCTTTCCAAAAGCCACCCACCCTACTCAGGCAGAAAGCGAATGAAAGTGGCGGCAGCGCTCCTCAGGGCAACCCAGAAGGCCCAGACTGCAGCACGTAGCTGAGCAGCAGGCTTCCGGTTCTGGGTTCAAATCCCAGCCCCGCCATTACCTGGTCTTTGGACTTCAAGCAACAAACTTCATCTCTTTTCACCCATTTTTCTTATCTACAGAATGAAAACAATGTCATCCACCTGTCAGAATGACTATGCGGACCCTAAACCCAGAGCCTGGAGCAGTGTAGGCGCATCTTCAAAAGAAAGTGCTGGAGAAAGAGCATCAGTCAGAGCTTCGTTTATTAAAACACCGGGTCTCTTTGTTAACAAGGACGATGTGTCAGGGCAGCCTGCGGAGCAGTCTAAGCTGAGTTTTGTAACAACTTCCGAAGTACCACAGGTCCCCCTGGGAAGGTCAGGAGCAGGCCCTGGTCCCTCGGGGATTCCCCTGCATGAACTTGTCCCCAGGATGTTTCCAGGACTCAGGCCAGTAAGGATCCTGGGCTGAGAGCCCATCTCCAAGCATCCAAGAGTTACCGCAGGGAAGACACCAAGCTGGGGCTGCGGGGCCGGGGACAGCCCCAAGCTGCAGCTAGCCCCATCACCTACCTTATCATGCCGGACCCCTGTGACTTCAACTCCTGCAGGCAGGACTGGCCTCAGTGCATTAGAGCCCAGGGCTGGCAGATGCTGGCCTGTCTGACTTGGAAGCTGGCTGCTTTGGGCAAGCCACAGGTGCTCCAAGCTCCGTGTTTCCCGTCTGTGGAGCTCTTGTCTCTTTAGGGATGGCCAGCACCTCGGATGCTGTGCAGCAGCTGCCTCCCCTCCCTTGCTCACTGAGGCAGAGTCACTGTCCCCTCGCTCAGCCAACATCGAGCACCAGCTCCCCACAGAAGCCTTGCTGAACTGCATCAATATGTCCGTCTGGAAGGACTCAAAGCCAGTGTGCTGGTGGGTGGAGCCCAGGGGATGCACACAGGCCTAAAAGCAAGGGACCAGGCAGAACAGTGACAAAAGCAGGAACTCAGAGAAAGGAGTTCCTTCTTCCAGGAGACGGGGCTCCCCACACACCCCAAGTCCTACAGCACAGGTCTCCTCAGAGCATCTCTCAACCGCTCCTGTCAACCACAGTGCAACCAGAGAAGAACCAGGGAGGTGGGATAAATAGCAACACCACTGTTTAGAGGCGAAGCACACCAAAGCTCCAAGGGGCAGGGGTCCAGGGCAGGCTGGCACAGGGACCCCCCTGAGCTGAGAAACTTCCCACCACCAAGGATCATTCCTCAGCAGGTGCAAACTGAAAGCAGGCCCCTTTCTGGGGTGATACAGTCTCCTTAGACCTTATGCATCCCCCTCACCCACATTCACCCACCCCTGCTGAAATGCTGTCACCAAAGGCCCCTGTTAGAATGTATCCATTCATCAAGTGTTATTAAGCACCTCACCTCTGCTAAGCTCTCCCTGGGCCCAAGCATCCCCCAGAGCCCCAGGGGAGAGAGGACTCTGGCCTCCGGTGGGAAAGGCCCAAGGTCATTGCTCCCAGTTCATCTGGACATTACAGAAAGCCTTCGCTGGGCTGAGTCATATCTGCCCACCTCTGAGTGGTTCAACTACTGTTGCTCAACTATTTTCCAAGCAGGCCTAGAACAAACCTGTCCTAAAAGGGTCTTGTCACACTAACAGTTGACCCATCACCCTCTGAAGGAAAGACATGTTTTCAGAGGGCAAACTCCAGAGCAGCCCAAGGGGCTGTGCCAAGCTGTAGGAACCACATAGAGACACATCTCAGGGTCTGGTGCCTCCCCGCCCTATCCTCAGGCCGCAGAAGTAGGGAACGTCAGACAGCAGAGGGCTACTGGCCCAGATATGAGGGTGAAGAGAGGGATTAAGAGTCCCAGGCCTGAGGCAGAGGGAGAAAGTTGGGTCCTAGGACCAAAGGCACTGAAAGCCAGTGCCTGGGGAATTTTTGCAGTGTAGACACTGGCTTCAACCCACCAAGAGGTCAGGGCCCTAAGTCAGCAACCCGGAAACAGGGAAAGTGCAGTCTCCTACCCTTAGACACTTCACCCAATAGCATGAGAGCAGGCATGGCTAAGCCAGGGATGTGTCAGGGCAGACCACAAAACCAACCTTCTGACTGTGGCCTACAGTGTAGCACCAAGAGCCTGCTGAAGAAGCCACCTTTACCTAAGACCCCTCTGCCTGGGCCAGACCCCTCCTCACCAGGTCTGGTTGTAACATCCTTGCCGGAAGCCAGAATTTAAAGGCTAAGCCCCTAGGGAAGATCCCCTAACAGGGAAATAGAAACCGCTGTCTTCTCACCCACTTTCCGAGGCTCCATCTTCAAAGGGGACAGCAATGGTACATACATGCCACGTGGGCTTGTTGAGAGGAGTAATGGAAGTCAGCGTGTTAAGCAGAGCATCTAACGGAGCAGACAATAAACTACAGCTCTTAGTAGCAGGACTAGCATTGGGCCAGCTCCTTCTACTGTGCCCCCATGACAGATCTGTTCGACCTTGCAAAGCACACACACACACACACACACACACGCACGCACACACTCACCCCAACAATGAGAAGAGGTCTCCAGGCTTTGATTGATGATGTGCGAAGACTTTGGAGCCAGAGATGTCGAGTGGAGGATAAGAGAGGGGAGAGGTCCCGAGTCCCTAGGAAGGCTGCAGGCAGCGCACGCAGGTTGGAGGCCACCCATCAGGAGCAAGCGGAGGAGGCTAACAGGTGGGGATGCAGAGAGACTAGAGAGGAATGCAGATGGCCAGTCAAAGCAAGGCAGGACAGAACCACCCGCAGCATGGTGGGCAGCAGCCCGTGTTTCAAAGTTATCTTACGGGGAGGGAGAAAAAATAAGTGAACTTTGACATGTGGGCAAACATTCTGGCATGCAGAGAGGATTGTCAGTGCTGATCCTCTGTGTGGGACTGCGGGACCCCCAGAGCCAATGCTGGCCCCCGCCGCTCCCTTCATCCCACTCTGGCTCCTTCGCTCCTGCCCTTGGGTGCAGCCAGCAGAGGGGAGCTCTCAGAGTACTCTCCTGAAGGAAGGCCAGGTTGACTGCTAGCTCTGATCTGCTCCCATTCCCACACCACGGGACAGCACAGTGATCTCAAGGGCTGTTGATGGGCCAACAATTTCCCAGGAAGCCAAACTCAGACAAAGCCCCATTCAACATGCAAAGCAGCCTAGGGGCCTCCGCAACACATCTGTGAGCACCACCGCTCTCTGCCTTGAGCACTCAGGCTTTACAGGGTTCTCCCCATCCACAGCCCACAATGGGGTTCTCTCTCTCCACCGACCTGATACTGACACAGCCCCTTGGTCAACGCCGGGTGGCAGCTGGCCACTGCCCTCCCAATGGCACCCAGGCCACCCCTGCCTCATGTCACCCCGAGCTCCCTCCTGGCCAGTTTGGGCCCCCTTTCTCTACCTGAGCCTCATGTGTTGGAGCAGCTACTCAGCTCTGACGCCTCATTCCAGTCACCTCCTGCCATGCCTTGGCACTGCCCCCTGAAGAAAGTGGATCCATTGCGCCTTCACGCCACCCATTCTGCGCCTCACGTGTGCACACACCTGCCTCTCCCACTAGACTGGGAGCTCCCTGAGACCAGGGTCTCACCTCTAAGAGCCCAGAGCCTAATTCAGGGTCAGGTGCACAGCTAGCAGTCACTAAGATAGCCACCAAATGAAACATGAAAGTGATCACACCTCAGAGCAGGGCATGGGAACCTGGACTCTGGCCAGCCATCCTCCCACATGCCATGGGATGGCAAAGGCCACCCACCCGTTGTGTAGAGAACCCGAGCCTGGGCACAGCTCTGCACACCAGGGTGCACATAGCCTTCCTCGTTGCTCGTTACACATGCCCCCCACCCCTGCCCTTCAGGCACTCCAGCGAAACCCACACGCATTATAGTTCTCTGGCAATTTTAACTCGCCCACACCGTCCCCCTCGCCCCCAGGCCAGGCCCCAGCCCACCTGCAGAGGGGGCTAGCAGCCCTGTGCAGACCCTTTTGCACAAAAACAGAATCAAGAAGAGGCAGCGGGGGTCCTCGAGAGGGTCCGGGGAGACCTGGTAATGTGGCTGGCTTCAAAGCCCACGTGAAAAACCAGATGCCCACTGTGCTCTGTGGTCCACAGACGGCTGCCCCAAGAAGAGCCTCAGTTATCGGCACCGGGAGTCACAGAGCTGACAATTTAAGAAGGGTCCTGTGTCCAGGCAAAACATGGGCTGGTTTTTCCAGATGGACCATTCATTCATTCAACACACAGGAAGTCCTCAGCTTGGGGTCCCAGTCCTGAACTGTGGAGGTCCTGGTTCAGGGGCCAGGCAAGCCGTAAATCGTGGGTTGTGTGGTAGGTCCTCTGCTGGAGGGGATCATCCCACAATTTGGGAAGGCAGAAGCTGGGGTGTAGGCAAGGAAGGCACAGAGACTGTGGTGGCTGTAGGCCAGGCATTCTACTAACTTGATGGGAGCTGGAGGAAGCGCGTGCAGGAGCGAGGGAAAGCTTTCTTTGCCAGAGTCCTGTGGTGAGCGAACACATCTTCACATTCACGTGGAAATCCGGACGGTGGGCTCCTCCATTCTCAGGTGGAGGCTCAACAAGCTCATTTATTTTGTTAAGTTTATAAAGCACTTTCATATCTGTCACCGCATTTAGCCCTCACGGGGTCCCTATGAGGAAGGGGCTTCTCTCCCTGATTATGAGGCTTAATGAACTGAGAGAACAAAAGTGGCTTTTCCCAAGATCAAACTGTCTGACTTCACAAGCATAACTCTTGTGCATCGTAACGAAAGGACCTGGAAAACGCGCCAGCTCGAGCAACAGGCTGGGAGAACACAGCAGGCTGCCGGACTGTCACAAGTCATCAGAGGAAAAGGGGCTCCTGCCCTTGCATCCTAAATCCCAAATTCAAACCCACAACAAAGCACCCAGGCAGACATTTCCTTAAAGCCCTTGGAACCCAGGGTGCGGGGCTAAAGATGCTGAAGAATCAGCAAGGGGCTGTGGCAGAAGCTGTTTGTCCTTCAAACGGCACTGGACAGGCACCGCAGTGGAGCGGGTGACAGCCGATGGAAAGCCTGACTCCTCAGACACCTGGGCCAGGCAAGAGGTGCAAGGGGGACATCCAAGCCGCAGTGAGGATGACGAACTCAGGGAGAGGAGGCAAGGACAACGCCCAAAACGCGACTGTCGGCTCCAGAGAGAGTGATGGATAATAGCAGGCGGCCGAGGCCGGGCGGCATTGTGCGGGAAAGAGGGCAGAGATGAGTAGGGACACAAACCCTAACAGCTACCCGGGGCCTGGGGCTGTGCCAGGCCACTCCTCCACAGCCCTTGGCCTCCGCACTCCAGGATCGCTTGGTCTGACCTCCACCAGCCTCCTGGCACCCCGAGTCCACAGAGCGTGACCGGGGGCTCTCTGGGGACTGCCATGGGCCCTTCCTGCTCTTCTTCCTTCTACTGAAGGTGCCAGAGAAAACAGCTGTGGTGTCCCTGTGCCTGGAGAGGTGTGGGGAAGGAAGCTAGGGATGCCTGAAGGAGAGAGGGAGAGCGGCCCCACCAGGGGAATGCGGCACCAGGCCTCACCCAAACCTGAGAGGGAAAAATCCAGATTAACACAGAGACTAGACTAGCTCAGTGTTCGGCATCATGTGTCCGCAGAACGGTATTCCCAGGAAGAAAGGGTTCTATGGTCAAATAAGTTTAGGAAAAGCACAACTGAGCAGGTTTTCACAGAAGGACTTCTCAGAGACTATAATGAGCCAATATGTACCATGAAGTTCCAAGAGGGAGGGATAGTAGGCAGCACTTCCCAATCTTATTTGACCAAGGAACCCTTTTATCACAACGGAATTCTTAGGACCAAAGTTGTATGGAACATGCTTTGGATAACACAGAACTAGCCCAAAGTGATCCAGTTTCCAAGTTGAGTATTTAACACAGAATTCAATGATCACAATGGGGCAGAAGACAGGGAACTCCCCACCAAAAGTCAGGCAAAAGACTGAAGGTCTCGTTCCTCTCCTTCAGGAGTCACTTGCCCTCCATGGGCCTCAGCATCCTCATCTGGACAATGGAGCCCCTATAGCCCATCCTGCCAACTCCCAGGGCTTACAGGATCAAAGGAAATATGTGGGTCCCCTCTACAACCTACCGCTACACAAATGCAGGGGCCTAAAAGCAACCTCCTATGGTAAAGGGAGGATACATTTTACCATATGATCTGATGTATATAAGCTCTCATGCAATGCTTCAAAGAACTTAAATGTTGTATAAAGCAAGATACACCCATGCGAGATCAAGATGTGACAACGGAAGAAGAGTAAAGATGCCAAAGACTGAGGATCTGGAGTGGAGTGGCCCGGAGCCTGGGTCGGGTCCTGTCTGCCCTTAACTTCCCTTCTTCTCCTTGGGGGGCTCATCTCTGAGGCCTTCTCAGCCCTAAAGTCAAAACTGAAGGTCCCAACTCTGCTTCCACGTCCCCACAGGGGAAGGACAAAACTGTGCCCAAGGAGAAGCCCTGGGGCTCAGCCAAGGAAGCCAAATCTGTCCAAAAACATAAACTTGGCTGTGAAACTGGAGGTGAGCCGAAAATCAGAAACCAGGTCAACGTAGAAAGTCACACACCAACGCCTCTGCATCCTATGGGAAGGCCATCTGGCAAAGGCAAAGGGGTACAGGCCACATGTCACCCTGGTGTGCTGTAGGACCCTGAGGGAAATAGGCCTGGCAAGCACGAGATGTCATGAAGCCCTTGTGATAGATGAGGGAGCAAACAGCATCCTCTTGAGGGTCCTGTGGGGTGGAGGGACATGTCACCCACCCTGACACTGAATCTGCCTTTCCTGGCCCTACTCACATGACTTTTCCTAATCTTCACAGGGAAGTTCATTTTCCATTTCTTGCAAAGTCCACAGTTGACTGCCCGGGAAGCCGAGGAGCAGCCGCGAAGACCTCCATCCATCCGTTTCACACGGCACAGGGCAGTCTGTGCTTGAGCCCGGTGCTGCATGTGCGTATGGGGCTGTGCAAGTGCGTGCACACCCATGTGCACAAGAGGCTGTCTCCCTCGCCCAGGGCTCATGCACGAGGGTGAGCTTGTGGCAGCAAGGTCACGAGACAGTCTGAGAGCGTCTGGCCCTTAGCGATCTGTCCGGGGAACAGGGGTGCTGACAGCATCTATTACTCTTCAAGTGTGCAGTCTGTGATAACAGGATTCCCCAGGCGTGCCTGGAGGTTCTTGCCTGCACGGGTGTGTGTGAACAAGAGACTGGAGAGTCGGCTTGTGATCTGGTAAGTACATCTGTCCCTGCTGACTTCCGAGTACGTGAGGGCTGTCAGATCAGAGGTGTGCAAATCTAAATGAACGGGGTTCCCACGAGCATGTGTGAATCCAGGAGCCCATGAAAGGGCTGTGTGACACAGGCACATTTGAGTGTGTTCGTAGCAGCAGCCTAGTACCAACTCACTCCAGGGCCAGGACCACATCGCTTTCCCTCTTTGGTAACTGGGCTGCCTCAGCTGTAAACAGGAGGGGGGAACCAAACTGTCCAAGCTCTGCAGTCTGAACACTGGTGTGTGTGTAGGGCGGGACAGGAGGAGAGGTGCAACCCCACACACAGAGGCCTCCTCTCTCCACCCCCTGCCCCCAGCAGCAGCTGGCCCCAGCCTTCCCAGGGGTGGGCAGAGGGCAGGAAAAAGCCCTCCCACTAGAACAGGGTCTCATCCAGTGCCCATAAACTGCTCGGGACTCACATACCAAGAAACCCTCATCTACTCAGGCCCAGCAAAGGGACCAAGTCTGGGGTAAAAGGGCTTGGAATGGGGGTTGGAATTTCAGAGCCACTGTCCTGGCCTGGGGCTGGGGTCAGCTCCCCAGCACTTCAACTCCTAACAGCCTCATAGGAGCAGCTGGCCAGGTCCAGGCCAATTTCCTGGCTCAACGGTTGGAGGCAGGGGGCATTAACCACTTGCCATCCAGGAAAGCTGGCCGACCACAGCCAATGCCCCGCACCTCACTGGACCATGGGGGCTCAGGGATCGGAGGAGGCTCCAAACCGAAAAGGAAGGAAAGACTGAACTAAAGGGTCCTAAGCTCCTCTTCAACCAGCCCTAGTTCAAAGTCATGAGAAGGGACAGTGCTCCCCAATAAACCCTCGTTTTTCTCTCTTTTCCTCTTTTTTTTTTTTTTGTCAGAAAGAGTTTAATTGAGTCTCCTTAGGGAGATACAGTTCCATCTAATTCAGCTCTTAATTAACCCAGCACACCCCAAAGAGGCTGCAGAACTACTCGTAAATTAAATATGAAAAGCATTATTTATCTGGGAACAGCCTTCTAACGGCTCTGATTCTGACATTTATAGTTACTAATGAAGATGGATTTAGAGACAGAGAAGTCGGAGAGGAAAGAGCCGGCTGGCCTGGGAAAGAATGGAGTCCTCGGCCATCAGAGGGCCTTGCAGGGCTTGGGGAGGGTGGCCAGGCTTTGCCTCCCATTCCTAAGGGACAGGGGACAGCTCAGTGGTCCTTCCCCACCAGCCAGCTCATCACCACCCTCCTCCTTGTTCCTACTCCGTCTCCATCCTTTCCCTTATGGGTGGCCAGGAAGGAAGATGGTGGGTGGAGACCCAACAAAAACAGGCGAAAGCACATTGCCACCATTCTTATTGTTCTTATGTCTTCTTATGTCTTCCTCCAAAAAAGGCCCACTCTGAGTCCCCTTCCTTCTCCCCAGTGAGCTGCACTTCCAGCCTCATGCAGCTGATAATTTAAAAGGGCATCTGCTGAGTCCCCCACTCTGCACCTGGTGTGACACTGGCCACAGGAGGAACATCTGTCCCTCCTACGTCAAGGAGGACATATGAGAAAGGAAAAGCATGTCAAAGTGCCCCCACGGCTCTTTCACAGCAAAGAATCCACAAACCTAGCTTTGTTCAAGTACAGGTGTGTTGGGGACAGACGGAAGTTCCAGAACAATCCAGGCCCCTGGACTGAGTAACAGCATCTACGGCTCAGGCACCTGTGTCCCAACCCATGCCAGGTTCCACTTGAGTGGCCCCGTGCCTCCTGGAAACCTGGAGGGTTGGTGCTCTGGGGCTGATAGCTGGACAAAAGCACACCAAGGCCTTTATCAAGCACTGCAAACAACTAACCCAGCAGAACGACGCCATGGAGCTGACCCAGGGGCTCCGGCCCTCCTCTGAGGTAGACGCCACACGACCACCGGATAGCCATTTCCCGGGAAGGCCACAAACTGGGGCTTCTTATACGTTCTCAAGGAAAAGTCAGCTACAGAGAAGCCCGAGACTCGGCACCTGTGTTTCTTCTCTTTGTGATTAATCCTTTCTGTCCTTACGCAGTGGACCTTTCTACACGTTAAAGGATTTCTTGACACTCCCTTCCTTATCCTAATCCTGCCATTTGGATCCCTGAAGTCTTCTGCCCCTGAAGAAAAAATAATTCTCTAGAGTCTTGTTGGGACATAACTAAATTTGGTGGAATTTGACTGGCAACAAATGTTTAATAACTGTTTATTTAAATATTTCAGAAGGTAGCTTTCCTTCTAGAAGTCTTCTGATATATATGTTTCCCACCTACAATGAATCCCAAATTCTCATTTTTTTAAATTGTAGTTTGACCCCATTTCAAGAAGATGTGATCTTAACACGGTGTTGTTCTATCAGCAATGGAAACTGACTTGGGGACATTCTTGCAACTACAGTCAGTGTGTGGCTTCCAGATATACTCTATCTGGTTTGAGGGAGCTGTTCAACTCCACTCCAGAGAGCTTCCCACTTTGACTATGGGGAAACTGACTCATCCTGTTGAAATAAAATATTCTCTCTATACTCTGAGCCCCACTGGGACACTAGGCTTACACGTCCCCTTCTTAGGTGGGCCTCAGGCTTATACACACATAGTAACTTTTCCTCTGTTTCCAGGAGGGTTTTTAGATGTTTTCAGATGTTCATAATCACCACGTATGAAGGGTCAGGATTCCCTCAAAGAATGTCCAGAAGCTTCCAGAAAGAGATGAGCACAGGCTACCTAAAAACTTCCAAGGAAACGACTACCTCTCTGTTCAGGTGTATTATGATAACTCCGATTCCCCCAGAAGGGATCCTTCAGCTCTGACTCTACTAGATGCCACCAATTACACAGTTTCTGACTGTGAAAGCCAAACCAATCAGTTTACATTTAATTGTCCAAGCCAGAGTTATGGCCCTTTATTCACATGATCACATGGCCCTGAATGTCCTCTCAGTCAGCCAAGGAGGACTTCATGCTACAGCAAACCTTTCTTGTTACACCCATGTGAACACACAGGCTCACCTGGAAGAGTCTGCAGAAGCAGGCTAACAGAAACCACCCGCGCCTATTGAAAAAGGCCAGTTGGATCCAGGATACCTTTTCGTTGCCCAGAGTTGGTAACCCAGGCCCTGTCTTCGGGGTCTTTTGTAAGAACCAATAAAAAGGCTTGTTGGTTAGTGTTTTCTGCTCAGAGTCTTCACACAGCTGTACAGCCTTTGCCCCTGCAGATTAAAACACTGCCACACAAAGGACAGGAGAGAGCAGCTCTCCTGTCATCCTCAACGGAGAAGAGTTGCAGTGCCTTTGACCGAAAGGGAGGAGGGGGAAAGAGAGGCAGCCCCTGCCAGGTACTCTCTCAGTTGGCCTTTGGTATTCTGCAAGCCATCAGATAAACGACCCGACATCCTTCGATTTCTAAAACCTAAGTGACAGCCGCTTCTTTACCACTTACAGTGGCAGCTGCACTTCTTTCCTTTTGACTTCCAGATAAAAACGTACCAAGATGCCAGTCATACAACTCACACCTCTTCCTGACCGCATCCACTCCAGAGCAAAGCCTCTCGTCTTGGCTTCCCGAATCACTCACACAAGCTTAAATCCTGAAACAGTCCTTCCTAACACTCTTCCCAAGACTCCCCAGGTCCCCATGAGGCACGTAGCTCCTGTAAACCAACTCCGTTCAGCTGGAGGTGTGCTGCAGGTCGGTGGACACATCTAGAAGCAACTGACAACAGGCAGCAATTGGTACGAGCCATGAGACACGGCTCTGTTCAAGGGGGCAATGACATGGCTAGAGAGAGGAATTGTTGGGTGAAGCACTGAGTGTGAAAAAGATGTTTCGCAAGCATTGCTAGCTTTGACCATTCGTCTTGGGGCAGAAAGAGGTTGTTTTCTGTCTTGTTTTTTCAGAAGTAGGAAAATGGATCTTAATCGACAAGATAATCAATCAGAGATCCAGATAAGAGGAAGAGGGAGGCCTTGTCTGCAGTGGACATTCCTTGATGCATCCCAGAGCCCTGGGGCAGGACTTGGCAGGGGTCTGCATGTGCAGAGGGCAAAGGCTGGCATTCCAGGGAAGGGCTGTGTACGTCCTGGGGGTTTGGGGGTGGCTTGCATCCCAGGCAGCCATTAGGGGGACACCCCCCACCAGGGTGATGGGGAGAGAGGCTAAAGCCCTACACACTCACAAAGGAGTAACAAAGTTCCCACCAGAGTGTGCAGGAGCACAGAGGAGAGAGCAGCTTGGAAAAAAGAAAGGAGAACCCAGTATTATGGTAGAAGGAAAATGTTTAATGCATGGAGTGCACGCTTTCCACAGTGTCAAGAGTACAAACCAAAATCCACCAGAAGAGAAGTCGTGCTTCGCTTGGCCAAGAGGAAAGCACAACTCATCCAGCACATGAGGCGGCACAGGGCTGCCCTGGTGGGGCTCCTTTACTGACGGTCCCTATCCAATGTTCCTTCTGAGTCTTGATCTTCACCCTACCACACACCAAATACCAGTGCCATTCCAGGCAACTTGCGCATTTCGGTATCAACTGACCACAAAACAGAAGCAGCTGTTGCTTTACAAACATCTCATTTTACAAATGAGGAAACTGAGGCCTAGCTATCAGGACCCAGCTGATTCTCTAACTCCAAATCCATCGTTGGCTTTCCTTTTCTCTGCCCCCATGATAACAGCTCAATGACAGCTTTAGACGGCCTGCGCTGGGACCAGCTTCCCTTCCCACTGACACTGCACTGGAAGAACATTCTGGGTGAAGCCAACCAGTGCCGAAGTAAGCATACACGGTGTGGCCAAGGCCTGCACGGTGAACAGACAAGTTCGAGGCTGCGCGCAGACCGAACGTATTATAGTCCAGGGCCCGGTTGCCTTTTTTCCTTGCCTATAACATGCATTATGGACACATAATTACAGTAATCCAGAAACTAAACCATTGGGTGGGCGAGCTCCCTTCTCCAGGAATTCCAGGACTCATGTTCATTCACGCTTCGTAGGCATTTAAAATCATCAGAAGCCACACACTAGCCCACATTTTTTTTCTTTTTTTCAGAACAAGCACGATTTCAGATGCCACCGATAGTCATTAACAGCCTAGCTTTCAGAATTCATTTTCCAAATCTCAACCAGACTCCCACAGGTGCTAGGGTACCCCTTTGGAACTCTCAGTTCTTCTACTTGGGGGTCACCAGAGAACCATTACATTTTAATTCCCATCTTGCTTTTCAGGAAGTTTCCAACAGACATCGGTTTGCATTTCTAGACAGTAGGTTTTCTTTTTCTCTTCTTCTTTGCATTTGTACATTATAATTATACAAAATGGTGGGGTTCATTGTGATATATTCGTACATGCACGTAACATTGTTCAGTCAGTTCCATTGCCTGGTACCTCCCCTCTAATGGTAGTTTTAAAAGCTCAGACTCATATTTTTTATTGCTATTCCTGGTATTACACAGAGCTAAAGTGCCATGGGGACTTTCTATTAAAGTTGCCTTTCAAAATCAAGTTCCAGCATCAGCAGTAGGATCAAGGTGGCGCCTTCACAGAGATGCAAGCTGTGTTGCTTTGGTCCAGCTCTCCTCTTCCCATGCCCAGGCCTAATCTGGACTCATACCCACCTAACAGGATGTGACCCTCACTTTTTCTCAGGTCGATTTCACCTCCAGATACACCCAGTGCCTGATTTAAGGCCTTGCGCATTTCCAGAAGCCGCTTCTCAGCATATCCCTTGAATGGGCCTCAGTTTTCCCCATCTGTCTAATGGAATCTGCATCACCCCACCCTTACCCAACCCTCCACTCATGGAAAGGACCTCCAGGCAACTCCAGCTCCCTCAGAACCTGGGCTTCTGAGGAGGGGTCTCCTCCCTACCCCTCCAGGCTCACAGGGACTTCTATTCCATTCCTCCATCTCCCATCTCCCCCACCCCCTGCAAACCCATCCCAGGTCTTTGAAAATTCCATTCACCAACAAGAACCAGCTCACCTCTTCTCCAACCTGTTTCGTGTCCCCTGCATTCTGCACTGGGCTCAGCTCTAAGGTCTCTGCCCCCATGAAAGTCCCCAAGCTCCAGCTCCCTCACCCTTCCCCTCTGTGCCTGCCCCAGCAGGCATGCATTGGTCACTCCTCTTGATAATTCTCTGTCAGTGTGTCTGTCACCTCTTTAGGCAAGGCACACTCTGGAGGACAAGGAAGTGTCCACATAGCACGCTGCCTGGCACCCAACACTGACTCCATAGGTCTTTGTTAAAACAATGAATAAGAAAATGAATCGATGGGCTCCCAATTGGAGAGAAAAAGACTTTTATGGATTACAGCACAGAAAGTGCCAGACCAATTAGAGTGTTTTAGAATTTCAAAGTCAGGCATTATAGACTAGAACAGGTTATTTCTGCAAAGAACTGGAAGTGTTTGGGTTTATATAGAGAGAGTGTTTTTAAATGAATCTGGAAATGATATACAGGGTGGATCTGAAAAGGAGAATGGGAAAGTTAGAAAATATTCTTATCTATGCTCAAGACCCCATCACCCTCCCCATGCCATCTCGCCAAGATTTCCTCAGCCTGCTTCCCCACCAAAGTGCCACGCTGCACCTGGGTCCGAGGGCAGGAAGCTCAGGGCACAAACCGCTATCAATGGTTGCTCACTCAAGGTTGGTGTCAGAAACAAAATCTGCAAATTCTTTTTCTCCTCTTCTTTTTCCTCTTTAGAGTCTTGATCAGAAGGTGAGATTCTGGCAAGATGCTTTGCCCGTGCTCCCCATCCTTACCCAAGCCAGCAGCCAGAGCACCGCCTGACCAGTTCCCGGAGCACAGCCCCAAACTTGAATGTGGGCTATCCTCTCTGGGAAGAGGAAAATGGGCTCCAACCTCCCTCCAGGAGTGCCACACTGTGTTCAAACGTTTTCATTAAAGAAACTGAGCCCACAGAGGTCAAGTGACTTGCCCCGGGTTCCACTGCTTGTTAGCAGCCAGACCAAGCTGCAAAGCCAAATCGTCTGACTATTCGGGCTCTTGCTTTGCCTTCAACCCAGACTAGAGGAAGTCTTTCTCTGGTTGCTGTGGGGAGTGCCCTATGCCCAAGATCCTGCCTAGATCACAATAGCGGTGGAGCCCAGTGAATCTGCCAGCCCCCCACCTACCGAAGGCGGTTGCTACCCCTTAACCCCTTTTTGTCCTGACTGACCAAGGTTTGCCTGGAACTTGAGCAAGAGGCAGAGAGCAAACCTCTTTGCCCCCTCCCAATGCACCACGGGGAGGAGGGAGGTGGGAGGAGGTTGGGAGCCAGGCTCTTTCCCTCTGCCCTTCACCTTC
Organism: Aplodontia rufa; assembly: GCA_004027875.1. NCBI lineage: Eukaryota > Metazoa > Chordata > Mammalia > Rodentia > Aplodontiidae > Aplodontia > Aplodontia rufa. The sequence continues at coordinate 56,761 of PVKS010002078.1, forward strand.
CCTCCCTCCATGGTATAGATCCTCCCCAGGTGAATTGGGAGGCATTAATTTTCTAGAATCCCTAGTGAGCCAGTGAGGATAAGTGGGCATGGGGTCCAGGGACAGACTTGAAAGCTACTAAGAGGCACAGGCAGCCCCCTGGGCCTCACCTGCCCCAGGTTGTCTGTTTTCTTTGCCACTAATAAACAAGAGGACTGAGACCGCTTTCTGGGTTCTGTTAGGAAGTCCTTTGGCAAGGGTTGTGAGGGTACTCATCTATACCAGGTGCAAAAGGAGATTCTGTGGATTCTAATAGTACTCTCAAATCCTCCACCTTTGGCATTCCAGCTGTAGATACACCCCAGTAGACGGGCTTTACAATAGTGTCCCTAAGTGATCTTCCTCCCCCGACACTGACCATCTCCCCCATAAAACCAAAAGACCACTCCTCATACCTGATTCATTTTACACACAAGAGGCAAGGAGCTCCCCAAATCACTTTTGATCAGAGCCCCCGCGTGATTTCACTGGAGTGAGTTTAAATATGGTCTTGCTGCTTCCTAGCTATGTGAACTTGGGAAAGTCCTTGACCTCCATGGGGCCAAATTCTACCCATCTGAGCTTCCTGTAGAAGCTTAATGACCACGCCTCCCTGAGCTGGTGCCACCGCTCTGTCCTCCCAGACGCCCTCTGCTCTGAGGCCAGGACTGCCTTCTGTCTGTCTCCTACAGCACTTATCCCATTCTGAGCCATGTCTGAGTGATCTGGTGCTGCTCCATGTCCCAGCTCACGTCCAAACTCCTTGAGGACAGAGCTCCTCTGCAGCCCCTGGAGCGCCCAGAGCAGGGCACGAAACACAGCAGGTATGCAACATGCACCGTGTTGAATAAAGACCCCCATCCCTTCCAAGAGTGCCCACTACCCTCCCTCCTGACTACACATCCCAGAGCCAGGCTGCTCAAACGTGCTCTGTAGGCCACCGGCAGCAGAAATGCCCAGCAAGCTTGTTAAAGATGCAGCTTCCCAGGCCCCATCCACCTCAGACTGGGATATCAGAGAACCTCTGGAAACTACTAACTCCAAGGGGCTCCCCAGAGCTCCAACACGCACCAGAGAGGGTCCCTGGCAATGCTCCAGCAGCAGCCCAGGCAGAGGAGCACAGTTCTATACCTGCCAAGCTTTGCAAGTCTCTGCTGCGTGTCTTTGTCTTCCTCTAACCAAGTCATGATGCTAGAGGAGCCAGCTCCCTGCTGACATTTCTCTTCTTTCTACTGACCTCCCCTTCCCATCAGCTGAAGCTGAAGACCCCATACCTCTTCTCACTGGATTTAAAAGGCTTCTTTCTCCCCAGAGCAAAGAAAGAATTCTCTGACTGTCCCCCCCGACCCCCGCTCCCTGCCCACCAGCATGCTAGCGTGTTTTACAAAACTAGTGTGTGGAGTGTTTTCAGTGCACACTAATTGAACTTCCTCTGAGGCTTAGACCTGCAAGGCCCCCTGTGACCCCTCTGATGCCAAGTGTCTGTGAGGGCACAGGCACCATAGCAGGACTGGGAGCACAAAGACCGAGACTGGGACATGCTCTAGGACTGAGTGGCTCACACTATCAAGAACAAAGGATTTGAACCGATGGTCTCTGGACACTTTGGGTCTTACTCTAGCCTTAGGGTTCTTTAACACCCTACCTGTCTGGGACAGAGAGCTGCAGGATGAGAAGACCAGAGAGAAAGAGATCGGCCACAGGGGCAGGGCCCCAAAGTCCAGGCCAGTTCCCTTGACAGAGGCTATCAGGGTGCAGGTGCCATCCTGGGGAGGAGCCACAGGGAAGAGCCACCCACGGTATCTGCTAGGAGAAGCGAGTACTGAGCCAGAGGGAGGAAATCATAGCAAATGGCCACGAACATCACTCCCGGCAGGCACCATTCTGAGCACTGTGCCCGCTCAACTCGATTCACCTTCGCAACGTACCCATTAGAGGCGTTGTTATTACCGCCATGTTACAGATGAGGAAACGGGTACAGGGAAGGCCACTAACTGGCCCACAGTCTCAGAACCGGCAGGCGGCAGAGCCAAGCAGCTGGCTGGGATTTGAACCCCACCCGGTCCTTGAGTTCACACCTTCCGTCACAATGAGCGCACCCCTGACACCTCAGCAAATGACAGCACCCTTCACCCTATTCTAGAGCCAACCTCACAGGGAAGTGGAAACAGAGTGCAGTCTCCGAGGTCTACAATCAAATGGCCTCCACGTGACGAGAGAGCTCCAAAAGGCATACCACAGGCCGGGGCCAACACTGGCACTTCGAAGGCCAGGGCTCTGGTACCCACTCTTTTCTTTGCATCCTCTCGATTCTTGGGACCTCTTCTCCTCACCCCACTTGCCAGCCCCACCCCTGCTGGAGCCCCATTCTGTGGCACAAGTTCTCCAGGCCCCACTACACCGCTATGTCCTCATGTCTAGAGGAAGACGCAACACGGTCTAGCCACTTGGGCTTGTGAAAGCCACCTGGGCTCAACTCCGACAGTGCCATAGGCTGCTGTCCAGCCCCGGCGGCGTCCCTACTGTGAAGTGGGGTTTAGTCAGGAGGATTCAGGGGGATGCATGGAAAATCCTGCTTATTTCACACCATGGAAGGAGCCACCTCCCCTCGAGGTGGGACCCAGAGCCAAGCATCAAGCGAGGTTCCACCTGAGAAGGTCCCTCACGAGCAGAACTGGGCAGCCAGGGACCAACCACCAGCTGCCTGAGGAATTACCTGCTCGGGCACAAATCCACTCTCCACTCCTCCTCTGTCATCTTTCTGCCTTGTCCGGCCGATCCAACTCACCAGCACATTCCTGAGTTATGGGAAAGTGCCTCCCACAGGTAACTGCAAGCCACATCCTGGGGACACAATCGCCAATGGTGCCTGCCCTCCTGCCCTCCTACCCTCCTACCCACTTCCCCACCTTGGTCCCTGTGGACTGCAAATCCTATTCTCTTATCTGCCGATCAGAACCCTGCTTGGCCTTCAAGGTCCTGCGGGAAATGCACTGCTTCCCCAAGGCTGAAATGAGCTGTCATTACCTTAACGCTCAGCTGTGGCTCACCACCCTGGGAATCCGGGTGTCTGCCAGCCTCCCCATCAGATCCAGAGCTTCTTTAAGAGAAACCATACCAGGACCTTTTCCTAGCCTGCTCACCAGCCAGCCCTGGGCCTGGACACAGCAGTCACCCAACATACACTTGATAAGTAAATGGGCAAGAACAGAGGATGAGCTCCGCTCACACATCTAAGTTAGCAAACAGCAGGGCTGGTTTCCCTGAGGAAGCTGAGCTAAGGTAGGACTCCTGGGCGCTTTAACACCACCCGAACAATGCTGTGTCCATTCTTCTCCTTAGATCTGGACCCCATGACTCTAAGATCACAGATCCCCCTGCCCTGTAGACAATTGGCCCCCATTTGTTTTTGACTATGAGTCTGCTTAGGAGCTAGTGTGGGGCTTTTCTTAATCGGTAGTCAATCACAGGGGAGCAGAGATGGTTCCCAAATCCCCATGGGGTGGAGCCTGAAGACCAAGCCCTCAACCTCGCTGTGGTCCATCTTCTCAGCCTGAGCTCAGAGTTTCTGCCTGAGACAGGTGGGTCCTACAGCATACAGTCCACATTTAGCAGAATGTGGCAGGAGAAGCCACCTCCCCCACAAGTCAGCTTTGTCTCTCCCCACTTGCAGGGGCCTCTGGTTTGGGGGTGGGGTAGGTATTAGTTGGTTCTGAAAAGGCCCTTTCTCAAAAGTCTCTCCCTGGCCACTTGCTAAAGCAAGAACAGGCCACAGGAAAAGCACAAGGTGCCTCCAGAGCTAGCCTTGCTGGGATCTCTGAACTTGGGTTACCCTCCAGTGGAAACAACTGGAGAAAATAGTCCTCCAAGTCACAGACAGGAGTTGCATGCACCAGGAGGCTAACCACGGTGGAGTTTATAATGGTGAAAACTGTGACCGAAACGTCTACTAAACATAGAAAGGTTATAGGAATAATGGCAACCCCTCAGGCTAGATTATTAACAGGTTAAAGGTTTCTGAAGAATGCTAAGGGCATTTGCACGTGCATATATTACAAAGAGAAAATCCATGGCGTAATATTATGTGGTTTGTAAAAGCACCCAGTGCTGTGTTATCTCTGCACAGTGAGGTTCTGAGTTTGTTCTCTGGATTTTCCCGCATGTTGCCAACTTGTCTGTACAGAACACATGTTCCATTTCTAATACCAGATCATATAAGTGGGAAGCAAAGAGAAGCAGGGAGGACAGAAAGATTGTCAGGGGGGAAAGTGTGGGCTGAGAAGAGGGAGGCTGGCCGGGCACCTGGGAGGACTGTTCACTGTCCCAGCTGGCCTGGGAAGTACTAGACTGGTGTCACCTCAGAGACTACCAAGCTGGGGCACAGGGGCTGTGCCAAATCGCAGTATGGGCAGGGAAATGGTGGTCCAGAATCCATTCTCAAGCCCAGAGCAGAGATGAAGAGTGGAGGCTGAGGGTGGAGACTCTGGTCGCCACTTACTTCCACAGTCTTCCTCTTTGTCACATGCTAGGGGACAGGAATGCCACCCATTCTCTGGGGCCAACTCCCAGAGGAGCAGCTCCAGCTCTTCACTTGTGTGCAGTCACGCACACCTGGACGCGCGCACGTGCTCACCAGCCTCCCCTCACGCAGTCAAGGCCCTAACTCCAGCTCCTTCCACTTGGGCTGCAGCTGGTCAGCTAAATCTGCTGCTGCCTCCAACCGCTCCTCTCCCTCAGTCCTCCTGCCCCCAACTGCCAGCCAGCCCTCGGCCTGGTTTCTCCCTCTCCATCCAGCCACGGTCTTTCATCTAATTGATGCGCTATCTCTCAGCACCACCTGCTGCCCATTTCACATCTCCACCACTGTCCCTTTTCAATCCCTTGGGTCCCTCTGGGCCTGCCTCTTTATCAACACTGTGTCTGTCCAGTGTCTGTCTTTCAAAGTAAGAAATGAGGGGTCAGCAGGGCAGACTGTCCTTCTCTCCAGCCTCTCTAGAAAAACCACAAAAACGTTAAAACTGGAAGAGAACTCTGCAGACGTTGTGGCCAGCCCCCTGCCTGTGTCTGACACTGGTCTGCTCCCCAGGATCCTGGGGCAAAGACAGAAACCACAAACCTCCCCAACAACTGCCCACACCTTCCAGCTCCCACAGATCCCACCTCGCCTTGAGCTGCAAGATCCAAGGCCCAGAAATGTGTGAGGAATACGGGGAAGGCCATGCACCCTGCACAGGTACGTAAAAAGTTTCCTGGGCCCAGAATGACACTCAAATGTCCCATCCATGACCTCTCCCATCCACTAGTCACTGAGGCTATCTGGAGCCTCTTATCCTCCCTGATTGTGCCCCTTTGAAGCCCGTCACCACCCCCAAAGGATCAGAGAGCTTATCCCAGGGGCTCTTAGCTAGCTGTACAGTTTACTGGGAGACGGATGCTTCGCCGCTGGTCCTAGATAAGCCCCAAACTCAAAACCATCACAAAGGGTACAACTACAACTATTTCAGGGCAAGGGAGTTTCTGCTTGTCCCTTACATCTTTTTGCTTAGAAGACCACCTAGAGCCCCAGCCCAGCAGTGGGAGTCCCCAAAGAGACAAGCTGTCCTAGAGAGAAGGGGACTCAGGGTGCCTTCCTCCCCACCCCTCGGCCCCACCTCTTCCTTCCTCCACCTCTAAGCAGGCGCAGCTCCTATGCCGGGTTCCTATGCTTTGTTCTCAATAGACTCCAGAGAGGGGAATGTGGTGTGGGTCCTTGCTCCAACTGGAAAAGTAGGAATAAAGAGGAGACCCTTGCTCACTTCCTGATCTCTCCAGACTGCAAGGAGAGGCCACACTGGCATCACTGAGACAAGTTGTCCCAAGAATTTCACCCAGGCCTTGCCACAGCTCCCTCACCACCATGGAGTTTAAGATTAATGACTTAGAAGAACAACTTCCAGAACTCTATCAGACTGGCCAAAATTGGAAATACCTATTCTCAAAAACAAGAGTTTGAAGGAGCTCCAAGCTTGGAGTCGAGGAAAATTAAAGAGGAGGAGGATAAAGAGGAGGAAGACAAGCAAGATGGAAAAAGGATGGGCAGGTCCCTCAGCAGGGCAGCCAGTTGTGCTGTCAGATCAGGGGGCAGGGGGTGCATCCTGGGCTCAGGGCACCTCAGCCTCTGTCCCTCAGGGAGGCAGGGGAATGGAAAATAGAAAGAGCTGCAGCCCCAGAAATCCCGAGCCTCTAATTCACATTCCCTTGCTTCTTAGCTGCGTGCCCTCCAGAAAATCACCTAAATTCTCGAAGCCTCAGTTTTGCCATCTATAAATGGGAGATACTGACACCTCAAAGTGCTTCATGAGAGTGAAATGAGATAAAATGTGAAGACTTCAAACTCTTCCTGGCCTGTAGCAAATTCCTATAAAAATGTGAAGTAGCTGTCCTTTAAGTTGTGTCAACACTGGATCTTCTCCAACCTCAGAGCTCCCCTTTACGTGAACGTGTGCTGAGAGGCAGGGGTTATGAGAACAGCCCGCTCATTCATTCATTCATTCATTCATCCATCCAACAATTATGGACTGCCCCCACGGGTCTGCTGGCATTCTAACTGTGGAGAAGGCAACAGGCAGGTGAACATACCAAAGGCCAAATAGTAGTATGGAGAGAGAAATAAAGCACGGTTTGGGGAGAGAGAGAGAGTGTGTGTGCTTTCAGTAGGATGGCCGGGAAGGCATCTCTTGAGAGATGACATTTCCAGACGCCTGCAGAAGTGAGGCAGCCAGCAGTATGTTTATCTGGGGGAAGCATCCCAGGAGGGGACAGGGGGACATGCCCCAGTGAGAGAAGCAGACACCAACTACTACTGGGTTCAGCTCATAAGTACAAGAAACACCACCCATCAGCGAGAACCATGAGGGGTTTACAGAGGTTAGGATGTTAAGACTGACCTTCCTGGGACAGGTGGCATTTTAATAGGCTCAATGGGGCAAAGGGTTTCACCCCTCTATTTTTAGAATATAGCTCACCACCACCCTCACACCTCTTGCATTTATAGAGAGGAAACAGAAAGACAAAGTCACACCACCAGGTAGTAGTGAAGTCAGAACACAAACCTCTCCCCTTCAGCCTGGTCAAAAGTTTATTAACAGGACTTTGTTGCTCAGAATATGAGCCAGTCCGCACCCCAGAGAGACAGCCAGCTTTCCGGGGCAGAAGCCCATTTCTCCCCAGCCTTGCTCTCTCCAGAGCCCATCGAAACTCTGGAAGCAAACTAGGAGAGGGTGAGCAGTTCTTGCATGAACTTGAACCTGCATGTGCCCTGCAGAGCCGCAGGGGCCCTCACCTTCTGCTCCCTCCCAACCCAGGCATTCTGCACCTGACCCTCCCAAGCACATATGCAGAGCCCCCTGAGCCCGAGGGCGGCCCACTTGACTGCGCGCACACACACTTAGCAGCCCCTGCCCAGGAGTCCACCCAGCCTTGCTGCATCTTCATCAGAGTCTCTGAGCATCCCAGCTGCCCGGCAGCCGAGCATCTGTATTGCAACTGCGCTGAACTGCCACACAACGTGATTAATACCCTAGCTCCTAGCAAGTAATTATAATTAATGCCGAATATCAAATCAGGAAATCTGGCATTATTAGGGGGGAATTAGCTATTTATTTTCATTTAATGCTCTGCTTCCCCCTACTCACCCCCCCATCTCCTATGTCTCCACCCCACCTTGCCCCATCCCTACCTGCCAGTGTCCCTGTCCCAGGTCAGAGCTGGAGCAGAGAGAGTTCAGCTCAAACTTCCTTCATTTGGTACACAAGCAGTAAGCACCTGTGTTCCAAGCTCCTAAATAAAGTAGGCACTAAAAAGACAAAGAGCACAGCTCCTGTTCCCTGGAAGCTGATCGCCTACAGGCAACAAGACAGCTCAGGCCACTCAGCACAGGAAGGGAAGTGGCCTGCAGCTGCTGCAGCAGCTCAGGAGTAGGAGCCCTAGTTCCACCCGAGAGCTGAGCAAGGCTTCTAGAGGAGGTAGCATTTGAGCCAGGCCTGGAAGGATGGGAGGTGGTTTTCCAGGCAAGCAAGAGGGGAAAACGCATTGCAGGCAGAAGCCCTAAGATACAAGAGAACATAGCCAAAGAGCAATGACTGCAGAGAGAGGGTGGCAAGCCAAGATGGCTGCACAGGGAGGTGGCAGCCCAAGCAGGAAAGGCTTCCCAGTTGCTAGTCCCCAAGGGTCTGGGGAAGTTATGAAATTTAGGTAATTCCTGAACAGAAATGGTTAGGTCATGGGCCCAAACCAGGAGGTAAGTCCAGGAGCCAGTGTTTGGGGACAGGACAGATGGAGACAAGTCCAAGAGCACATGCCCATGGCAAGGATATGCGGAGGCCCAGGGCAGAGTGACATGGCACCATGTTAGTTTTTCCCCGCTACACTCCCTGCTCTTGCCTTGGGGGCAGCTGCCAGGCTTCTGGCCATGGGAGCAATGATTGTGGATGTTTAACTCGAGGATCAGAAAGAAAGTGGAGTCAAAAATGAGGAAGAGTTGTTAAGACTGAGCTCCAGGAGAGCAGAGGGGACAGATGCAGTATACACTCCACAGATAGGCATTTGATGATTAGGTGACTGCTTCAATCAACAAATCCAGCTTCAGAAATGTGAAGCACGCACGGCAGCAGATGGAGTCCCAGGAAGCCAGACCAGTAAGGAAGCTCTCGTAATAGTCCTGGGGGCAGACGGAGCAAGGGGGCAGAGACCAACTGGACCTCCCCAGCCCTAGATAGGGGGAGGACGCCCGACCACCCTCAAAAGGAGGAAAGGATTTGGGAAAGAATCTGAAGAAAGGACCAGCCAAGAATCTCCGCAAAACTAATCGAAAAGAGTCCCCAGTGTCCACAGTCCTCACCCTGCTGCTTTGTCTCAGGCAAGTACAAACAGGAGAGTGGCTCCTCCTGAGGGCCACCACAGTGACCTCTGGGGGACAACACAGTGTGGAATTCTCCAATCCTAATCACAACACATTAAAGAAGGAACTTAATCCAGCAGACTTGCTTCAGGCAGCTAGACTCAGATGCAGAAGCAGTGTCTTGAGAATGAGGAAGTGTGTGAGCAATCTGGAAGGTAGCGACAAGGCCTGAGGACCAGGGTGGAGATGCAGAGCGCTCCGAAGCCTGCAGGCACAACCCGCGGGAGGCCACCTCTGAGTCAACACTTTGAAAGCCACAGCAGGTCAGACCCGGGCTATGTGGCCAGTTTCTCTGGAGCCACAGAGCCTCTTCCCATCTGGAAGGGCCATGACATAATCCCCAGGGATGTCGGGACTAGGTACTGTGACGTCATTGTTACTACTGATGTCCGCTCTGTAAGATCTCATGAGCAAGAACCGATTACAAGGATCCTGACGAGGCCCCATGGAATCACCAGCCCAGGTGGTCAAAAGTTAGGGACTCAATCTTCTCTCATGAGTCAGTGTTCCTCTGATCTTAACAGCAACTCAGGCCCAAGTGTTTGAGTGTAGTTCAACTATCTCATAGCTCCATCGTTAACCATCCAAAATCTTATAGTTCACAGATTTCTACCTCCAATCCTACAAGAAAAGCATTATCTCCATTTTTTCAAATGAAGAAGCATGCTCAGAGAAATGAAACGACTTTGCCCAGTGTCACATAGGAGCATCAGGGATCAAACCTTGTTCTGACCTTAGGGTCAGATACCAGATGCCACTGACTGATCCTGCCTGCCCTGGTGGAAGTATAACTAGCAACCATGGCCCAAACTCTATTCTGGATGGAAAATAATATTGAGTCCACTTTGAATTGGCTACGGGTTTGCCTAACCAAAGAAAATCAGCTTTTCTTGGTTGGGTACCATGTACTAAATTCCACCCTAGCTTTTCATTTCAGATCCTTCCGTTCTGGATACCTGCAGGCCTTGGAATGCCTCCGATTTTAGACCAGGGTCCCTCCTCCATCCTTCTTCCTCCACTCCCAACAGGCTCATGAAAGTGTGTTTTCTCAGATCCACCCTGTTCCTCCAACCAGACTAACCTTGAGAACCACCTCCCTACCCACTCGCACCTGACTGTCCCTCCATCTATAAAGAAAGTAACAAGTACATATGATGCCGCGAGCTTCTGCTCCAGCCCTGAGCTGAGCTCACAGCGATCCCCAGCAGGACACGCACCCCCTCTTGCACTGGTGTTCCTGCCAAACATCCTGATTCATTCTCCTGTCTACAATTCTCTCTCGCACGTTACCTTATCGCCCTGGGAACCAAGAGTAAGACCACCGTCCAGTGGCAAGAATCAGACTAAAACCAGAAAGGAAAATTGTCGGCTTTAACTCTAACAGAAATCTATAGAGGGGATGAGCAAAGGGGAGAAGGCAAGTGAAGAGGGAAGTTAGTCTAGAATCACCCCCAAGTCCCCGTTCTCAGGACCCCCATTGCCAGGACTAGCTGAACCAGCTGATTAAATAGCAGCATTGCCCATAAAGAGCTGACCCCAGTTGAAAACCCAAGGCCAGCCAGCCCCCAGGGGGAACCAATGATTTGGCTTGGGAACCAAAAGAAGACACTCCCCCCAACTGTGCTGCTGTGTATATGGGGGGCAGCTCATTTAGACCAGCTGAGACTTAAATTACTCATCTATCCACTCAAAATCATCATTTCAGCCCTGCCTACCTTCTAGGATTATTTTGAGGATCTACTGAAATCTTGGATAACAAAAGTGGTTTGGAGATTGGAAGAAGAAAACGGGGAGAAGGAAAAGAACATTATACATAAATCAGTGGTGGAGACCCTGAGGCTCAAGCCAAGCCATGCAGTGCCTCTTCCACCCTTCCAGGTAGTACTCATCCCAGAATGCATGGAGTACTGGCTGGCCTTAAGGCAGATGCCAGTATGGGGTCATGGGGTTCCAAACCGCATGTTTACATATTGGTGGGATTTCATGCCAACAGGGCCGAACCACCCCTCAAGGCCACTAGAAGATTTAGTAGGACTTGAAAGAGCATGAACACTGAAGACAGAAAGATGTCTAATCCTAGTTGTACCTCTTATATGACTTCTCTGAGTCTCTATTTCCTCATGTGTAAAATGGAGACAAGATACCAAATGTGTAGGGGATTTGCAAAGTTGTAAGAATTATATTAAACAACTTATGTAGATGTTCCTATTATTAATAATAATGACAAAATAATAACAAACAGTACCTTTTTGCTCCTACCTCATCCCTAAAAGTAAGGAGACAGTTCTGAGTGGCTCTCGATGAGAAATCCACAGTCCACCTTATGACAAGCAGACCCATCAGCCCTCAACAAACGCAGTAAGCTTGAAAGAGTTATGTGTTTACTTGAATGCTAATGAGCCGCTCACTAGGAAGGAAAGGACACCTGTGGCATTCCCATGCCAGTGATGGGGAGGGCAACAGAGAAGCCAGTGTCCCAGTCCAGAAGTCAATAGCTTCAGCCTAGCAGTATGGTATCCGCAAGAAGTCCTACGAGCCCACTGAACACTCCTTGCCAGCCCAGGACTAACTGGTCAACGAACTCCAACTAGGTCATTTTCCAAAAGGGCAGCATCAAAATTACAGATTCCCAGGTTGGGAAGAAGAGCTGACTCCAATCATCCCTAAGAGATGGTCACCTTGATCTGCAATGCCCACCCACCAGGGGGACAGCTAGGACGCAACTGCAACAGTAGAAGATTAGCTTTATAACCCCTGGAGGAGGATCTTCACGAGCACTTCACGCTGAAAAGGAAGGAAAGAAGACAGGAGAGCAAAAAAAGGATTGGTTGCCTCAGCGTGGCGGTGACTAGGAAAGTCCAAAAAAGCAGGGCAGTATGGAGGAAAAATCAGCAGGTTCAGGACCCAAGGGTACAGGGGAAGGAGGGAAACATGTTCCTCAAGCCCTGGCCTTATGCTGGGCACTGGACTAGGAGCCACTCGACTTCAGTCTGCCCAGGCCTCCTGATACCCGGGAGGGACAGTCATCTCACCAGCATCTCACCATTTCACAAATGCGCATAATGAGACTTCAAGCTTTTGCATAATTGACTCCATTGACCTTTTTTCTCTGTTAGTTTTTAAACAAAACAACAAGAACAATCATTTTGATATTCGGACAACCTGACCCTCAGTGAAGAAAAAACTTCCATGGCTATGTGATCCAATGTGGGGGTGCTGCTGTTTCAGATACTGGCTTCTTCTACTTTATCCCTTCCCTTTATCCCTGAATTTTCCACTTCTTATTTGTGAAAAGACATATTTTTATTAAAATCTTCAAGGCAAAAGCAGATCTCACATAACCTTTTAAAACTACGTAAGAATACTTTTTAAAGAATAAATACCTAGGTTCTAAAATTCAGTGCCTTTCTCAAAAATCCTAAACTTTTCATCAGCTCATCCTGAATTTCAGCTTGAAATCTAAGTCTGTACCATCGTTACCTTGACCTTGAACTTGACCAAGGCATCCACCAGCTCCTTCTCTCTTAGAGGCAGCTTCCCTCTCACTTGCTGCCCCCTCCCCTCCCTCTCTCCCACCAGTTTATTCTCCCTGCTGAGGTTGTTCGAGTCAATCAGAGGGAAGACCTTGAACTTTTGATATTTCCAAAGCTCCTGCCTTCTTTCTCCCCTAGAGTAGAAAGAACAATGGGGTGCAGAGCAGTCCAATCACAGCCCCTCCAGCCTTGAAGGCGCATCTGCCAGTCCACCGCTGGCTATGTCATGGAACTACCCCAGGCAGGACCTCACCACCCCAATCCTCTCCACACACCCACCTGTTACCCCTGGTACACGACTGAGCTCCACTAAACACCACCTTGTTCAAAATGCTTTCCTGGGTCTCCCACTACCTCCATCCCAAATCTAAAGAGCCCCACCTGTCTGCGAATGCCTTTGTCATTACTGGAACCTTCTAGCACTTTTGCCTTGCAGTAGGTGGGGTCGTTGCTTGTCTTCCCTTTCTTCCAGACTGTGAGCAGTTTGAGGGCAGGACCTGAATCTCATCTGGAAGCACTTCAGCTGCCCTCTTCACACTCAGTGTTAGAAGGACCAGCCTTACATCTTTTTCAGATTTTTCCATGTTCAAGGCTGAGCATCCCCCTGAGAAGGACCCTTCCCTGGAAGCAAACCCCATGAAGACAAGAACCTTTGTGTCTTATTTCCAAATATCCCCAACAACTGAGAAAGTGCCCACTTCCATTTATTTACTCATTAAATATATGTTGAACAAATAACATCTGTAGTTAGAATTTCCAAGGCTGGTGCCTTGCTTCCTTGAATGGGTGTGTATCATCTACGACCAAATGCCCCTTTTGACTAGGACCAGATTTCTGATAAGCCTTGTCCACTGACTAGAACGTCCACCCATTTTCATCTGCTATTTGACCTCTTTAGTTCAAACAGCAAGCAGTAATGCTTGCACGCTACACCTGTCTACATCTCTGAACAGCCTGTTGCGACTGGTGACGCCACCAGACATATGAGATAGAAAGATTTCTTTAGAATTCCTTTATTAGACATCGTCAAACCCTTATGTGAGATAACAGTATGAGAAAACTGCTTGGTACATAAGGGACACTTGATAAATGCTTGTCTTCCTTCCTTCCTTTCATGGAACATACAAAACAAAATTTAAAACAAGTTTTCAGTGCAGTCTGAAGTTCTTTCCACTCTGTGCAAGTGCAGACTTGTCTGAATATAGAGCAGTGCCTGGGAACGAAGCACACACATAAGGACCCCCATGGGCAAAGTGAGGTTGCTGTGACTGATAGGCAAGTTTAAGTTCTCAATGGTGACCTCAAAAGAGTTTGATCTAAAGAAAGAGAAAAATCATGTCTACTAGGAGAATGAAGCCAAACATCACCCCCCAAAACCACAAGTGGCATAAAGCACCCCAATAACATGCCCCTGGTCAGCATTGTTCATTGTGCTGAATTGGACCTTTTACGACCTATGTTCTTTCCATCAATACCAATGGTTTTGAACGTCTTTCTGTATGTTGTTCACCTTCCTCTCAAGCCAGACTCAGATACAGCCCCTACAGAAAGCTTAATTTCCCGCTTTTCTGCATCCTTAAGCTCTTATGTGGTTGATGTACAAAACTCACTAAAAGCATTGCTGCAAGAAGCAAAAGCCCAAGGAAGCTAAGAATGACAAGCATTTTTAGCTCCCGAGTTTGAGTTCATTTGTAGCTAGCCTTTTCATCCAATGCATGTGACTCCAGTCCAACTGAGAAGTAGGGGTGGCGGACACTTCATGACTTTGTCGCTGAGAATATACGGGTGCTTTGTGAGCATGAGGTGTAAAAGGCGAAGATCACAGGACCCTTCAAAGGCATCATTTGCATCTGCTTTCCCAATGCATTCAACACTCACTCGACAAATCCAGTGCGCTCACTGAGTTCCTGATTGAGCTCTTACTGTGTACTGTGTGCCAGATGCTGGGATACAGTGGGACCCATGAAAGAGGGTGCCTGCTTTCCAAGAGGGCCATGCCAGTGGGCAAGAGGGGCCGGAATCAAGAAAAAAAATAAATTCAGATAGTGCTGTGTGCTGTGAAGACCATCCAGAGGACTACAGGAGAGAACGCCGGAATAGGAGCCAGAGGACTCCAGAGCTGCGGGAAACTTCTCTGAAGCAGCAACATTTGAACTAAGATCTTAATGTTGAGAAAGGTCCAGTGCAAAGATCAGAGGAAAGAACATTCCAGACAGAAGAAATAGCTAAGCGAAGATCCTAAGAGGACAATACTTTTGGAGTATTTGAAGGCTGGAGGGATCAGAGCAGAAAGTATGGTCAAAGTCAACAAGAGAGACTGGGATGAATGAATTAATGACCCATCTTTTAGGCCATAGCAAGGAGTTTGGGTTTTAATTGAAATAGAGGACAGCCAGAGAAGGCTTTTGAACAAGAAACCCAACAGAATTGGATTTACAATTTTAAAGGATGGCTCAGCTATTGTGCAGAGCAAGCGCAAAAGCAGTCAGGAGGCACCCTAAGTCTAGGCTAGCAGCGATGGCGGTGAACTTGTCTAGGGACAGTTAACACCAGAGCTAATCAAGGAGGCAAGTTGAGAATGTATTTTGGAGGCAGCACTCACAGGCCTTGATGAAGAATTGGTTGTAGGGATGCGAAGAAAGAAAAGCAAGAGCTCTCCAAACCAAAGGCTATCCAGTTTTGGAGTTCTGAACAAATTCAGAACTTGCTAAAGAGGGAGAGACTGCAGTAGGAATGATTTGAGAATGGAGTTGGGGAAAGAAATCTAGAGTTCTGCTTTGGACATGATATATATGAAATGCCTATCAGACAGCTAAGCAGTTAAAATTCTGTGTGGATCTCATGGGAGGGTCGGAAGCTGGAGAGATAAAATTGGGGGTCATTAGCACACCAGCTAAAAATATGAGTCTGGCTGAGATTAGGGGAATATAGAAACAAGGGGTGGAAATGCCCCAGGACCTAGCTTAGTCCAGTAGAGGACACTGAGAAGCGAGACTAGTGTTACCCAAACCCAAGTCCAGGAGGAGGGTATGTTAATGAACACCTGGCTCCCTGCGCAATCGATACTGAAGGTCCTGGACGGCCCCTGGGATTACAGTGACCAGCAAGATGCAGCCCTGACCCTCAAGGAATTTACAGTGCAGGGGAATGAGACACTTGAATTTAGTTTCTCGGCAGTACAGATTCTGATTTGACTACAGCAACACTGGAAAAAAGCAGAATACAGACCACTTGAAAAAGAAAGTAAAAGCTACAAGACAATGGTTGAATCCTTCTGTTTTATGTGTAGATCAGCAGATTCTTAAGCATAGTTAAACATAGGCTGTGGCACAACCCACCGGTTATTGAATTTGTATCCTATTCAACTTCTAAGAGGTTTTAAGCCTTGGAAGAAAGCCTTACAAGAGAGGGACAATCAGCTATCTGGTGGCATTTAGTGTCCCCAGCAAATTGTCTGAATATTGAGTGGAAAGAGAAAGAAGGGTGCTATGGCAAGTCACACCCAGCAGTTGCCCTATTGTTCCTCAACACCTGTGATCAGTCAAATCCTGTTAGAATAATGATCTGAACTTGCCCCGAAGGCAAACGGTGGTCTCAAAAGAGCAACACCTCGAGACTCTCTGGGATTGAAATGAGGCAACCATTACTGAATTTTCTTCCTAATAAGAATGGGTGGGACGATCAAGCAACGGCTTGTGGGAATATTTCTGATATATAGACCTTTACCCTTCAGTCTCCCCTTCATTCTTTCTCTCCCAAGTCCTTGCCCCTGAGCTATTGCATAAGCCACACCAATCATCACAACATGAGGAAGCCACAAGTTCTAAGGAAAGGACCCAACTATGCAAGCTGACACTGCCTCTTGGCAAAAAAAAAAAAAGAGAAAAAAGTTACATTAAAAATTCAGATTATGAACACATTTAGAGCCAGAGTGTTCTGAGGTTCTCTGGATCATCAAGGTAAAAGTGAGATATTCATTTGAACCACGAGAAAGGTGGTAAGATGTTGGCAGGCAGCCTTGTCTTTATTGGAGCCATACTGGATACATTGGCCAGGAAGACGAAGGATCAATCCATCAGGGGCAGAGTGGATGAACTGAGGAAATGTGCATCAAGGAGCAGAAGATCGGAGAGGAAAGGTGGGAGGGAAGGAGATGAGCTGTTGCATCAGGAACATACTTGTACCAAGAGGCTATTTGCTAGAGACTACTTTTGCATTTTTGTATTTTGTATTTGTATTTGCTTTTTGTATTTCTCCCCCTTCCTTTAATTTTAATCTGGTAAATTTAGGCTCTTAAATATTTGTTTTATAGACAAAGTCATGGCAGAAAGGTAAAGCAACTAAAACGAACTCTTATTGAGGGAAACCCAAGTCCATTCAGTCCCTCCTGCTACCTTGGAGAAGCAGGAAGGCAGAAAGATCTCTCAGATCTAGGGAGGAGTAAGGTCTACATGTCCTCAAGCATAGGGACCAGGCCCTGCTCCCTAGCTAGACACTAGGAAAGTGTCAAGAGCTAGGAAACAACAGATCTCATCCCCTTCCTTTCCCTTCCCTTCCCAAGCATGGAGAGGAAGAAAAGTCACTGTTCCTGACCCAGACAGACTAGTGACTGATGAGATAAAACCTTCAGTGTCTTGGCCTGCTCGTTGCTGGGACCCCAGCAGCAGCAGGCAGCTGCAGGAATGACTAAAGTTGAAGTTCAAAAGCAAACTCATCAATGTTACCTACCCTTAAGTGGCCTAAGCAACTAGTTAGAGGCATGACGACTAGAAAAATTCTTACTGGGCTTTCCAAACCAGCCGCAGTCTCCAAGCAAAGCTTCAAGGCTTTCGCAGACCATCTGCCTATGGTAGAAGCTGGCAAATGAACTGTGGCTAGACTAGGGAGGGAGGAGCCGCCTTCCTTCTATTGCTTCCTAGGAGTCTTGAAGGGAAAAGGAAGAAATAATAAAGGACAGCAGATAGGCTACAGATTTCTCTTTGCCACCTCCCCTCCACGTAACTTCCCCTGATCCCTACACCCTACAACCTACCATTACATCCCAAGACTACATTGCAAACTTGATGTTATCAGTCCCTCAGTTAGGCTCCAAGAAACAGGGTCACAATCACCATATTCCTAAGGAATTGATTTTAAAGTTTAACAGTAATTTAATTCATTTGCAATAAGCAATTTGTTAGCCAGGTTATCTACATAGGACATACCCTTCTTGGCCAGGCAATAAAATCTAGAGACAAGAGTAGAATACTGCTTGGTAAATACAGATCAGAAAAGAGAATACACCGTCTTGCTTAAAAGTTATTACCGATAGATAGATAGGTAGGTAGATAGATATGCTACCCTCCCCTAGGATATCTATCAGGATAAAATTATTCCATCAAAGGGTCACACTACACTAACCAAATTTCCTATTTTGATAGAGTGACCAATATTAAAAAGAACAGTAGGAAATAATAGACATATGCCTTAACCAACTAAGTACTTGAAAAAGTGTCTGATAAAATCCACAATAACCAGGCAGAAGTTCATACAGAATCACAGGATGCCGTGCATGATTAACCATAGTCACATTCTGCTGGGCTCCAAGCCATTTTTTTAAATGATAGAAACAGACATAAAAATAGTGCTGCTCAATTAAATGCTAATATCACAAAATAGAGAGATGTAGCTCATATTGCCTGACTGGATCAAGACTCAGAAGTATCTCAATCAACTGGATGTTAATCTGAAAAGATGAAATTTACTAAGGATAGTTGGCAAAACCAGAACTAAGTCAAATTCACAGAATATAAAATGGAAAACTTCACATAACGACAGCACAAATTTCAAGAAAAATGGGAAAATAACAGAAATGTGGGTTTTTATTGTCTACAGCCGCCTCGGGCTGCATTCACTCAACTACTATCCCTTGGTAATGATTGAACTACACAAGCTGTGTCCAGTTCAGTACTACTGCAGTACATTTAAAAGAGACATTAATGACCTACAGCAAGTCCAAAGAAGGGCACGTAGAATGGTAAGAAGACTTAAAATCATATTCTATGAAGAATGGTGGGGAAGTGATTAAAGGAGCCAAGAAGGGTTGCAATAATTAGTGGAGATATTTGTTTGCCTTCTTGTTTTATAGATTTATATGGAAGAGACATCTTGGACCTTAACAAGACACTGAAGGCTCAACTAGAATTCATGGGTCCTAGTTACAAGGAAGATAAATTTCAGTTCAACAGAAGTGCTTAAAAGAATACCAGCAATCTGACAGTAAAAGACAATCCTATGAAGTCAAGAGCTTGTCATGGCGTCTGCCCCTTAATGGCCAGCTCTCTGCCCAGAGGAAGCACGCCAGTCCCCCACCTGCAGCTCAGAAACCAGGCAGAACCTCAAGAACTATCCAGTGCAGATGGACCAAGTCAGCCTCCCAGGCTCCAGCACTTGGGCCCTAGCATTACCCCTGATGGTCATTTCTGCAAACACTGGTTTCAGTAGGTGAAGTCGTGATTTTGCTGCTTGGTCCTCAAGGGCACATTGAGATCTTTTCATGTTGTCCACTATTTCTGAAAGTGTCTTATCTCTGTAGCCCATTCTCAACAAGTAGGTCTCTAGGACTAACCCCAAGAGTAAAGCTGTCAAACCCCCAAGGCACCATCAGTCAGCTTCCAGCCCAGATCATTGCTGCCAGAGGCCTATTGCCAGCCTTGCCCGTTACTTTTAGAGCAATTAACACAACTCAGTTCCTAGTGAGTTGGACTTTAAATTGCCTCCTATACACCAAGCACTTTGGATACAAACAATAAAAAGCCCCACCCCCAGAGAGCTTCCAGTGTCGCAGAGAAGTCATTGCATCAGTAACCACTAATAAGAGCACATGAAAGCAAAATTAGAATAAACAGTGCTGCTGGAATACAGGATTAGATAAAATTTAAAAATCCCTTCCTTATATGGCATGGAGAGGGGTCCCAAGGTAGACTTCAGAGGACATGGCACTTGAGCTAGGTTTTGAAGGATGAGTAGAATTTTGTCACTTAGAAAACGTGAGGGAGAGGATGGCAGGGGCACCATGCCTGCCAACAGAAGTACATAAGAAGCAACCCTGAGTCAAGACTCTGGTGTAGTCGTGGAATCAGGACTAGGAAGTCCCCTGTGATCTGAGCACAGGCAGCTTCTGCCGGTATCCGTACACCCAACCAGCCCCCATGAGAGTGCTTGGTGTCCAGGTAGGACCTACTGCAGGGAGCCTGTGTGCTGTCAAACCAGAGGCCATGCAGTAGAGTGGGACTAGACTGGGATTCCGCAGTCCCACTGCTGGCCAGTCTGTCCCCAGGCATGAATCCTAATAATGTTTGTTTTGAGATTATATCCTTGGAAGTCGTGTTCTAGTGATGGTTCTCCAGAGCCAGTTTTCACAATCTAACCCCAAAAGAGCAATGGTTTGATGAAATCATATCCTTTCTACTTTGGTGGCACTAAAAAGCTCTTTCTTGAATAAAATGGTAATGATAATAGATCCTGTTTAGATTTTTAATATTCTGACCTAAAAAAAAAAAGTTAGTCCCCCAAATTTGGGAAAGGAAATTTTACTACTTATAAAAGGCCAGGTGAGGGACCTACTGGCCAACTCCTCTTTGCTGTTATCATGACTGCACCCGTCTCGCAGCCACATGCTACATTTCCCAGATGCCAGACTGTGGCAGAGTAACATGGCAATGAGGGGCTACTTATGAGCTTGGGGGGCCTCCTAATGCCGTCTATAACAGGTAACAAATCAGCTCTCAGCAAAGCGGTCAATATGAAGATTCTACAAGTGGTGAACTTCTCCTGGTGCCTGTGAGTACCAGTTACCTTGCATTTAGGTCCAAACTCTACTCTGCTACACTCTTTTTGGAAGATCCACCATTATGCTCTCCTCCAGACCTTAGAACCTTGGCCTCCAGCTCTCACACCATCTGGGAAGGCATCCTCTTCCTTCTAAGTGCTCAGGAATGGTAGACTCTTGCCATGCCAGTGGAGGGTCAGGGATCCTCCTGGCCAAACTTAAGGCAAGGACTGAAGAACTTTCTGGGGAAGTAGTATGTGCAGGCTTGAAGGAAGCCCAGGGCATTCCCTAGGCTGCCTGGTTTCCATCCCCCTCACCTTTCCTCTCTCTCCACCTTCTTTTACCTTCTCCCTTTCCCACATCCATTTTGTCCCCACTCCTCTAATAGTGGCTATTTGTCAAATGTTCTATTTCTCCCTTTTAATTTCCATAGACCATTTCACACCCCACCCTCCACATTTATAGTCTCTTGTACCACTCTAGGAGCTAATTTTGTGTATTTACCCACATGGAAATTCAACAAATAATTTAGTTCGATACAACAAATACTTGCTTATTGAGCTCTTACAATATGCTAAACATCTAGGCTATAGACAAGAAAAGACTCTGAACCCTGGTCTGGGGAGCCCAAAGAGTCAAGGGAAGAAACAGTCAGTCTTCTAACTGGCTCCAGCTCAGAAATTCCATCTGCTGTCTCTCTTTTCCCACAAAAATCCGAGTCCCAAGGGTAATTATAATTAACAAGATGAGAAATAGGTTTTCACAAAGAAGGTGCTTTCTTGCAAACTTGGGAAGTTTAGCAAGAGTAGTGGGATACGGTTCCCTTTTTTGTTGCTGTTCCTTTGCACTTTTGAAAGGCTCTGAAGACATGGTAAATATAACCTGGAATCGACAGACTCTCTTGAGAAGCAGCTGGTGTAGACAGAGGGACAGACTTCATTACTGGGTAGGTACTGTCTGTTGTGGATCTCAGCCTTTCAGTAATTATTTCTTTTTCTCTCCCTCTTCCAGCTCATTTGATTCTTTGTCCCCATCAGGAGGAAACAAACTTTGGGAAACTATGAAAGGGTGTAGGCCAGGGGAAAGAGGACACTTTTCATGACCCTCAGAGATGAACTTCCAGGGGAACACCAGAAACACCTTGACCATGTGATACTTTCACCTGGAGACCTCCGCTTCTTGACTGGTTCCTTTTAAAAGACAGTTTTCCCATGCTTGGGAAACGCTTCATTCATCATCTCTAGAGAAAAGACCCAGCCCAGTCTGCGTATGTCCTCACACCAGGACCCCCCTTAACTAACCTGAGGGCCTGCCATCTTGGATTCTGGTCTGCCAAAAATAAGCATTAACTGTTCTTCCTCCCAGCCACCCTTTGGCATATTTCTTATTTGTCATCAATATAATTATTAGATACAGAAGATTCACTCCCCAAAGCTCTTTTCTCTAGACAAAAAGCTACCCAAGCCTTTTGCTACCACACTGTATTTTTTTGCTAAACTCCACAACTCTTCAAACACCATTAATATAAAGAGAAAAGTAGAGGCAGGAAGGCAAAGAGATCAATAAGGAGCTAGTAAAGGAGGGACAGCCAGGCGGCCAGGCCACCCTCTCTCAGGGCTGAGAAACAGGGAGACACGCTCTAACTGTGCGCTGGCTGGCTCAACTCCCTTGTAATTATGCCTCCAGTTTCCCCAGACACCACATCCTGACGTTTCTATCAGGATCGACGGTGCTGTAGGGGAGCCTCATATAAAAAAGGAGTTTTAAGCGGAGAGACGGAACCTAGCTCCTCCCCGCTATCACCACCTCCCATTCTTTGTCTTCTTGTTCCAGTCCCAGACTTGTTCCTCCTACACTGCTAGAGTGACAGGGCCCACTTGGATAGGTCTAACCTTTCCCTTTCTTGCTGTTCTTTTGACCCCTGACCCCCAGCCCTTCCCACACTCTAGGCCTCTGCCTTTCACAGTCCTCTTTTCTGG
Source organism: Aplodontia rufa (assembly GCA_004027875.1). Taxonomy (NCBI): domain Eukaryota; kingdom Metazoa; phylum Chordata; class Mammalia; order Rodentia; family Aplodontiidae; genus Aplodontia; species Aplodontia rufa. Next base: position 79,039 of record PVKS010002078.1, read on the forward strand.
GCCACCCAGAAAAAGCATGAGTGTTCCCTCTGTTATATTACACCCCAAGAAGACAGAAAGAAAGCATCTGACTGGGGCTATCCCTCCTGGTGCCCCACTGCTCCTTCTGCCCTTTCGGGTGACCAGAAACCAGAGTAATGAACCATGACCAAGTCCAGGCCTGCTTCTGTACAAGCAAACACTTTCTCCAAGCTGAGAGGATTTATCTGAAACGTAACGTAAGTAAACAGCTTTTTTCTGAGGTCTGCAGGGCCCTAAAAACGCTATAACCATGTTCTGAATTTGAAGAATTGTTTTCAATGGCACATGAGAATGATGGAAAGGGCTTAGCTGTCACCTTCTTCTATCTACTTTAACTAGCCCTTCTATCTACTTTAACCTTGTGCTCTCTCTCTCTCTCTCTCTCTGTCCACCCCCACCTCCCTTGGGCATGTGTCCCCCTCAGGAGAGATGGGGAGCCCAGGAAGTGGAAACGACATTGGGCATTGAGGGATTCAGAAGAGCCCTACCAGTCCCTTGGCATCAGGTGGCCACGAGATGATCCCTAGTACTTCCTACCATTGCATCGCTCTACCTTCACAACGCTTCCCTGCCCATCAGCCACAGGAAGACCAGACACATCCCTCAGAGTCCCCGAGGCTTCCTGGTGGGCTCTTGTGCACGGATCCTTCCAATACTTTCCTGACAAACTTTGCATACCTGCCAGATTTGTCACAGCAGCCAAACATAGGCACCTTAGACTCCAGCCTGCTGAGGGCCGGCGCGGCCCTGCCCAGTCCGCACCCCACGGCCTCGCTACTGCTCTGCGCACCCACTGGCTTCATTATCTGACTCAAAGATTCTTCTACAATTCCTCAGCAAAGCTGTCCGTTTCCTCCCCATTTCCCCTTGCTGGTTGCTTGACCTCGTCCAACCGTTTATCAGAGAGGATGGTAGGGAAGAACCGGGAACTCTGGAGAACTACAGAAAGTGAGAGAATGGGATCAGGAAAATGCCCACATGCTGGGGCATCCCGTAGGATCAGGAAGACAGCAAGTCCTCTCTTGCACTCCCTGAAAAGGTGCCCGTATCAAGGAACAGGATACATTTCTTTAGTAAACGACCCCAAACCACCACCAGACTCTTGTCCCACCAATTATGTGACCTGAGGAGAAACTTCCCTGACCTGAACTTGGCCCCACAGTGCTGTAACAGGAGGCCCTCTGTGGAGCCCAATATTCCTTAGGGACTCCTGCTGCCAGCCGGGCACACACAGGCTACTACTTCAGGAGGCACACCAAGCTCCGGCCTTCTCCTCTGTGCTCCCCGGAAGTTTCCTTTGGAGCAGGTTTTCCCACTCCAATTGAGAAGGGCCCTCAGTGTTCCACTCACTACCCTACAGGCTGCCTGACCCTCAGCAGTCACCTCACAGGGTGTCCTAGCTGCCCTGGAGTCACTAAGAACTTGGGCTCTCACCTATGTCCCTCACCTACTGCCATGGAAAGACACTCTGAAGCCAAGGCCACATGCCCATAAGCTTGCCAACGTCCAGGGAGACCCCACCTGAACCGATCACTAGTCCCTGGGCTTGCTAAAGGCAGCTTGCTAAAGAGGCTCCCACTCCAGCATCTGCGGAAGTGTCTCCTTTCATGCGTACACCGAGTTAAGTTGCATGTGCCTTTAGATTGAACACTAAGCGTGCTTGTGATTTCTTTGAGGTCTGGTGTCTTATTCTTAGGCTCCAGACTTCTCTTTTTTGTGAAGAAGTAGCCTTTTTCCTTTGAGGAATGTTCTTTTCCCAGTTCTTGTGTTTTCAGAATTCATTCTGTAAAACTGTGAAGACTGGATTCTGTAACCATTAGGAGGACAGGAACAGGGAGGGGACTCTCAAAAGTCTTCGAAAAGGGCAGAAATGGAATCCCAAGCCTTGGGCAGCATTTTCTGTCCTTTCTACTGGCCCGACCTCTCTGCTGTCCTTCGCCTAACTCCTCACCCCGCCGCTGAAATGGCCCCAACCAGTCAACCATGAAGAGGCCCAGGCTAGAGTACAGGTCCCCAAGACAGAGGGCCATCCAAAGGATGAAGAGGCAGGAGGTGAAATGTACAAAGATGAGCTCTATGGGCAGACTGGGAGTCCTGTCCCCTCAAGGAGGGCAAAGGAGACACCCCAGCATCCGGGGAGAATCCATTTTGCACAAGACCAAGATGAGAACAGCTTTGGGATCCAGTAGAGCCAAACAACAAATAGCAAAGCTTAGGGTCACCGCACACTGCCAAAACCCCCGGGGCTCCTATTTCTCCATGCCCTTGTTTGGCTTTTCTTTTATCCTTTGTCTTTCCGTGCCCTTTGGGAAATTCCAGTCTCATCATTGATGGCTATGGGAAAAGGGGGCTGCTCGCTCCCAGGAGTGCTCTGCCTTGTGTAGGAACCGGAGCAAACCACTCTCTGAGTCACTTCACCTCCTCCTAAGCTGAGACGTCCGGCACCCATGCAAGTAGAGCAAGTTGAGCTCAGGACGTCTGATGACTGGAGCAGAGAGCTCTAAGTCCTTGATGGAGGAGGGAAACGTCCCTTGAGAAGGAGCATAACCACTGATAGTGACAAGCTGTAGAAGACAGGAGGCAAGGCCACCACTGTAGCAGATCTGCCTTTCCATCTCTGTACGGGACCTTGCCTCGGCTCACTCTCCTTCCCTGCCTCCCATCTCTCCTTGTCCCACTCACCCACCTCACGCCCCACTGCTCACTCTGCTCGAAGACAGATGACAGAGACCAGGGCTAGGAGGCTGAGCAGAATGAGAGTCAAGCCTCACCCATAGGCCAGCTGCAGGACATGCCCAGGAGGGAGAGGGGAAAACAAAGGATACATGGGCTGCCACAGGTTAGTCCCTCCCTTCACAGTAAGTCCCCTCTGCTTCCCTGCCTTTGCCCTCAATTCCTCAAATCCTCCTGGCCATCAGACCCATGGCCACTTCTCACTGGTGGGAGGGAAGACTTTGGGCAAGATCTGGGAGGTTGGGGGTAATTGCCTCCTGACCTGCCAGTCCTTCCCCCACTCCCATATATTCCCCACACCTGGAGTCACCAAGAAAAGGCCATCACAGAGCAAAGTCATTTGCCCTCCCACTTTCTGTTGGGGATGGACTTCCTAAGTCCACTTAACAGAAGTGAGTACCCGGGAAGATGGCCATTTTTTCAAAGGCCCAGAAAACTTTGGGACTGTTTTATGCAGCTTTGGTGTTTTGCTAGAACCATCTCAGGGGAAATGCAAGCAGAAAGAGACGTCCTGAGACAACTCAAAGAGTCAGCTGGATGGAATTCCATTTCTCTGGGTCTTCTCCATCCCACTTCCCTCTCTCTCTGCAACCCAATTTCCTCTTCTCCAGCTCTGACTCTGCCCAAGCCTTTCTCCGGTCTGTTCAACTTCCCTCTCGGGGGAGAGAAGAGTACCCTCCCATTCTAACAGTTGGTGGCTTCAGGGCCCCTTACTCAGGCTCTACCGCCCTCCAGCCTCCTGTCTGGGTCTTTATTTCTCGGTAGCATTTCTAGTCACTGACTATGGGCAAACCAACCAAGATCATCCCAAACTAGCCTTCCATTGAGAGCCAACACCCTGGTGCTCCATCAGGCTCACACTCCGAGGCCAACCACCTCCAATATGATGCCTACAATCACTGCCTGGTGCCCCAACTGTCTTGCCACATCCCACAGCCAACCAGTCGCTTGCTTGGCCCTTGATTCATGAAGATAAAAAAGGAGAGATTTCAGAAGCTGACTTCTTAGCTTTGGCTTCCACAAGTGCCTCACTTGCCTATATCCTCTGCCCTACCCAGATCTGAGCCTCAATGAGTAAGACCATCAGGAATTGCTTGTGAGCAATTAGGAAAAAAAAAAAGGGTTTATATAAAATGGGAAAAAGTTAATATTTTCTGGAGTCTTGGAACATTTTCTTTGTAAATTAGTAAAAACATATTCTGTGGAAGTGAAAATATAAAACACTTAGACTTGGCAACTAAGAAGACTAGCTCATTTCAGGGCTGTCTGCCTTAGAACTCTGCAGTCCCATCTCAGTCTGTTTTCAATTGCCTCCACCTTGTCTCAGTCCTTCTCAGCCTTGTCTCTGTCATCTTCTCTGTATCTATCTCTCTCTGACCCATCTGATCGCTCCCTCTCCCCCGTACTATCTCCCCAGGTATTGTAAACCTGAGACTTCCTTAGCTCAGGTAGGCCACTCCAGGTGGCTTTGCACTTCAATTGTTGCTGAAAGATAGTTCTTTGGTTCCCCATCCCTCAGCGGATCCACATGCAGTATAATTTTGATACTCAAAATAATTCTTTGTTGTGTTATATCTCCTCCTTTCTCTTAGTCACCTTAGAGCTGCCACTCTGCACCCCCAAGCCCCACAAGTGCCTCGGATTCAATGACTTGATAAAAGGGAACACAAACTAGTGAAAGTAGGAAAGGCTAAGGGAAATGGAGATGATGGGGGGAGTTTCATTTCTTCTCTTCAGAACTTTCCTGCACTGTAGTTGGTCAGGAGCTTCAGCGATACACACTCTCCCTGCCAACCAGAAAATGGGTTCTTTTTGTCTGAGTCTCTTACAGGAGTCTTTCCCTCTGCCTGAAGGCTCACAATGGTCCCTGAGTAAGTTGGCACTTGTGACAATGATTGATAGGAATTTCCAACGGAGTCTTGAATCTTACATCACTTCCTTTTCCCAGGAAAGACAGCGAGGTGGGCCCCTGCTCAAACCCCACCCCAGCAACCACAACAGCTGTTATGTCTAAGGTGACACTGCTCATCCAGTGCCTGCCCACATCACATCCCATTCTCATTCTCACCCGCACCCTCCTCTTTCGCCTCACTTCTAACAGCCCGCGTGAAGATAGGTTTGGCAATGACAGTCTTTCTTTCCCCTTGCCCACTTCTTGACCTCTGGGTCCCCAGCTCTGGCACAAACCCACACCCTTACTCTTCAGTTCAATCCTTCCCTCTCATGCCCCAATGGAGGAGTGGCTTCTAAAATTCTCCTAAGCCCAGTGGGGAGACAAAGAAGGCAACTGGAATGGCCTGTTTTCCTGGCTCTTTTAGTTCTTTTCCACTCATTTGCTATTCCATTTGAATTATCAGATGTAAGCAGTCCCTCTGTCACCCCCCACCAAGAGGGGCAATAATAAAAATAATAGCTAGCACTTACTGAGTGATAACTATGGGCCAAGCATGTTTTTTGTTTTTGTTTTTTGTTTTTGTTTTGTTTTGTTTTTGCTCAGCTTCAACTCAAAGCCCCTATACTTTCTCTTCCCTTTTTCACACTTTCCATCTCTTACTCCATCTTCTAAAAAGCTATGTGGTGACCCACTGCCATTTTTGCCAGGGACACATCTTCGCTGGCTACACCTTTCAAAGATGGACTACCTCATTTCTGTGCTCCAACCATCTCTACATGCTCCAAGGAATCATGTCATAATCCAATCCTCTCCTTTCCCATCCAACCCAGCTCTTGCTGAGATGTCCTTGCAGACAGGCCATTTCCATGGACAGAAACACAACCGTTACCCCACTTTCTGCAATCAGGCCCCACACCCCTGAGCCTTTGAAGTCCCCATCAGTGACCTCATCATTTCAGCCAGGTCCCAAAACCTATCCTGGCCTCAGGAATGCTTCAGTATGCCATGCAATCTACAAAAGCTTCAATAAATGCCTTTAACTCCAGCCTTCTGAGGGCTAAGTCCCCGTCGCCAATGCCCGGCCACCTTTCCTCCTTACCCACTCACTTTCCCACCAACTTCTTAAGAAGACCCCCTAAGTAACCCATTCAATATGACCCCCCGTGTGCTCTTGGAAGGTTCATTTGTACTTTTAGACCCTCAAATATATTCCTTCCTCAGGGGAGAAAATTGCCCTTCACCCTTTACTAAGAAGACACTGAATTTTGAGTATGAAATATGGCTGAACCGACAAAGCAAAAAAACCGTTACCCCAGAGTCTCGCGATGAGAGAACCAGCCGGTAACTGCCACTGTGCTCCCAAGACTCATCGTTCATTGGGCTGTTGACCTGTCAATCACTGTGGATGGGCCAATGAGCAGCATTAGCCTCACCGGAAATAAAGGTTGGAGAACCGACCTACAGATTCCCCCTATATGAGCCAGTGGAGATGGGCTTCCTCCCCATTACTGCTCGGCTCACTGTTTAGACCTGTGCGTCATGGACAGGTGGGTGTGGGGAAGGACGATAGAGTCAGCCCAGACCCACACGCAGCTTAGGGCCTTTGGAGGGGAAAAGGGAAAAGACTTAGCGCAAAATAATAGTAACATTACAAAGGCTGTACTGACCCTGATTCTGCCCCCGCCTCTGCAGCTCCCTCACTGTTTCACCCTGGGGTTCTGTTGTTTTTTCTTAAGGAGAGGGTTGCTTCCCCATGATCTCTGACACCCTTTTCCTGTTTCCGAAGACACCACGCCTCAAAAGGGAGAGCCCAGCATAACCACCGGCCAGTTAATTGCAAAGAGTAAGAGAAGGTAATGGATCAGGGTAGAGAGGCATTCTCCAGGGCCAGGAGGAATGTCCTCTAGTCTAAGGGACAAGTTTGGAGGAGAGTGGGGGTTGCTTGCTAGTGTCTATCCAAACAGGTCTAAGAATCTAAGGATAAATAATAAAGTTCTGGAAATTAAAGAATCCCCTCCAGTGCCACTTATGGAATGCTTCCCATCTTTCCTATAGTTTCCTGATAGAAGATCTTTTTCATTCTCTACTCAGCAAGTTGAACAGGGATCTGTTCCCATAGGAAGAGTGAGCCCCCTATCTTTGCCACTTTCTCCATTTTCTCAACACCACCACCCTCCTCCTGCACCCCACTCACACACCTCAGAAGCTGACAATGACTGCTGGGTTTTTCCAATGGCCATCAGAGCGCCATTTCCTGCAGCCCATAGGGAAGACAGAATAATTGGTTGGCAGCAAGAGGTGAGTGTGGGTGAGAAGAGAAGTCCTTCCTATGTGCAGCTCTCTTCCTCTTTTTCTGTTCTCATTATTCTCTCTAGCCATTCCCTCCTCCCTCATCCCTAATCTTACCCATGCCACTTTAATTTCCACTCTTCTCTTCCTTCCCTAAAATTCAGGGAAGCATAGGGGCTCCTCAGGAAAAGCTCCACAGCACAAGCTCTTCACTGTCTGATCCACTGGGAATCAGCTTCCAGAAATTTGAGGGATTGCTTTTCAGCAAGAGGGCATCAAATCAATTTATAAGGGATGGTGTGTAGCAAGTGGGCAAACACCATTTCTCATCCCAGGGGATATTTGAATGCTTGAAACTGGCCCTTGTGAGTTCAAGGTTGTCAGCTGTTGACATGTAATAAGTTTGTCCTGCCCAAAAAGTACCTCTTGCTACTTAAGCATCTACCAAAATGATTCTGCTTCTCAGAGCACCCCTCTCCCCTGCCAGCTCTTTCCCTCTCTTTTCCTCAGTTTCGCTTTCTTCTAGACAGCATTCCTCTGTGGTTGGATTTTTCTTTCCTTTTTTCTGTTTTGTTTTCTTAGGCCAAAGAGGAACCTGGAGAAGAGGCAGTGATGGTAGCAGTCCAAAGGAGGAGCTTTAATCTGTACACCAGCCACAGGAAGCCATCGACCATCCTTGCCCTTGCTGGAGTGAATGTTAGCCCCACTTATGTCTTCAAATGCCTTCTGTCACCTCCCAGGTACAGGCTTGTTCTCCAGGCCTACTTTAGCTTGGTCCCCCCAACTCTAACCCCATAACCTCAGTAATTACATCCACCACCACCCCCGTGCCATGTCCCTACAGAAGCAAAACATAGTCACCTTAGACTCTGGCATACTGAGACTAGGCCTGATACTCTCAGCCTCATGTGCCCACCAATGTATTATTTAATAAAAATATTGTTAGAGCATTCATGGGTCTAAAATATCTTAGTTGTTTCAAAATGTATCATCAAATTACATTCCCCCAACTTTCCCCTTTTTGTTGAATCCTTCCTGGGATCACAATGTTAGGGATACACTGAGAAAGTTGTGTGAGTCCATTTTTGGTTACTATAATGAAACACAAGAGGCAGGTTACTTTATAAGGAAAGAGGTTTGGAAGCTAAAGGTCCACGATTAGGTGATCCCATTGGTTCAGCTCCTAGTGAGGGTCTCTTGATGGATGGTATCATGGCAGGAGCTCTTCTGAGAGGGAGAGAGATCATCAGACAGAAAGCCAGGCTTGCCCTTGTTATAAAAATTGTCTGGCAAGAACTAACTAACCCAGCATCCTGTGTGAACTACCTTAAATTCCTTTGGAGATCGGGGGCCCAAGGATCTTTCATTAGATTCCATCTTTTATAAATTCCACCCCCTCTTACATCACCATTCTAAGGGCCATGTCCCCAACATTCAAACCACAGCAGAGGTGAAGTTGAGGAAAGTGTGATGGTGTCCATTTCTCAAGAGAGTGACAACGAACTGTCTACACGCTCACAAGTCAGGTGTTTGGGAGAGCAACCCCTCCTGTTCCCTCAGCTAAGAAAATGGGTACGGGATACATGGCCCAACTAGGGAGCATTTCCCCTTCTCCACTAGGACTTTACATGTAACAAATATTTATTTGTAAGAAGACTCTTGGCATTATAATAAAAACTCCAAAAGAATTACATTTGGGCTGGTTTGTGTGGAGAGCTGTTACACAGCTGTTAAAAATAGATTTTGTGACAGGAAGAAACAACATATTCCAGAGTTGTCCTTGCAGTATGATCATGATCTTTCAAAGTCTGTATGTGCTTAGGAATTTACCAGAAAGACACTGAAAATTCAGAAGTCAGAATTATGGCTGGTTCGTATTTTGTTATACACATTTTTTTTTAAAGAGAGAGGGACAGTGTGAGAGAATTTTAGTTTTTCATGTGGCTTTATGTTGCTCTGAAACTTCATTGTGTATGTGGTGCTGGAGTTCGAACCCGTGTACTCACGCATGCCAGGCAAGCACTGTAACCACTGAGCCACTGCTCCAGCCCCCACATTTTTTTTATCTGTACTGTGAACATGTATTATAACCAGTAAAAATATCCCAAATTGTAAACGCAGCTGCTGCTTCTGTTGAAAATGAAGATTGAAGTGAAATTGACCAACTGACGTAGCTGTCAAGGAGGGTGGACCCTGACTTTGACAACTTGGGGCAATGGGGTTGGAAAGTTCTCTAGGACTTCCTGCCAGCTGTCAGGAAGAGCCAGGTAGATTTAGATTTACCTGGAACTACCTTGGAGGACCACAGTCTGCTGCTCCTGCACCTCATCTCCACCTACTTTTCCTTGCTCTTACATCTTTGTTCCATCATCATGACAAGCACCCTACAGGGTCAAATCTTGACTCTACCCGCCCCAAGGTAGGTGACTGGGCAAATTATTCAATTTCACCAAATCTTAGCCCATGCACCCATAAGATGCAGAGCAGAGTCCCAAATTGATCGTGCCCAGCTATTCACACCTTGGGGCCTCTGCAGTTGCCTTTTCCTCTTTCTAGAATGCCATTTAGGTGACAACTCCAGTGTCACCTGCCCACAAAGTTCCTCACTTCCCTCGGTCCCTCTCCATAACATTTTTCTATTTTATTTTTTCAGAGCACTGATCCCTAACTAAAATCATGTATGTACCTGCCTGCTTATTGTCACTTAGAAATTAAATTGTTGGGGAGCAGTGATCTCATGTCTTTAGCACAGAGCCTAAAACACTGCCTGTCACTAATTAAATGAGTCATGGACTATGTGATATATTTTCACCATGTTTTCTGATTTAGTCTTCCCAAGAACCTCCAGTGGTTTCTATATGAGGGAAAGGTTAAGAACAGAGAGGTGAAGTAGAATATGTAAGTGGCAGAGCCAGAGTTAGAACTAATTCCGGAAACGCTTTCCACTCCACTACCCTTCCCTCCCATGCAGCCAGCAAGAGGCCGCTGGTTTTGGAGAGAGGACAGGAACAGTTCAAGGGCAGGAGGGCAGGCAACATTAAGAACTTGTCTCTAGTCCAGAAAATTCAGAATAGTAAACAGTGGATAAAATATGGTCATGGGAAGTAGAGGGAGCAAAGCTGAAGGAGTCATTGTAATTCGGGATTTAAGACTATTTTATAAGCTTCTGATATCTTTTATTTATTCCAGAAATGGAAATTAAACACCTCCTGTGGGCATCAAGTATTCAGAACATCCCAGGCATGGGCTTGAACACCTACTGTGTGCCCCATGTGGATCAGGATTCAACTAGGCTAGGAGGTTCTTGCCCTTGTCCTCGGGTGTCCGGGTGCTGCCCCAAGCCAACCGGATGTCTGGTTAGCAGGGTTACCTGCCCTGGGCAGAGGCAGATGGGAGATTTCAGTCATTATTAAGGTTTATTGACCAGCACGGCTGGATTTCCCAGAGAGGAATTAATCTCGTTGCCAACTGAGAGCAGACATCCTACTGGGAGTAGTTACATAAATTCTGTTGCTCAAATTAATTAGGATTGTGATTCATTTGTTTAATGAGGAAGAATCTGAGGGTGGCAAGAGGAAAGCGAGCCTGGCCTTCCAGAAGCCAGCCAATCCCAGGCGAGATAGGCAGGTGGGCGGACAGGAGGCGGCGCAGCTCTGACGGGCACAGCCAATCAAAAGGAGAGGAATAGAGAGAGACAGGCGGAGACAGCCACTCCGAACCCGTGCTAGTTCGGCGGCAGGTGTGAGGCTCCGCAGGCTCCTGAGCATGAAGCATTTCTCAGCTTTGAGCAGGGTCTTCAAGCCTCCTCTTTTCCTTGGCTGTCGAGAAAAATTGCTAACAGCTGAAATCACCTCATTAGCCCTCCGGGGAGTCATCTGTCCATTTCCTCCTATCCCCCAAACGCCAGATCTTATTGTTCTCAGGAAGAAGGGTTCTTTCAAAACAGCAAAGACCTATTGCCTGAAGCATCTAGAAATATTCTTCCCTTACTCCCACTTCTATTTATAGATCCTCCCTTCTACCCAGAATGCCCCCCCAAGCCCCGCGGGCATCACCTTCACACTGTAAGGCTGGGATCTTAGCCTGCATCCTGATGCTCAGTTACAATGACACAGGTAAGAGACCGGGTGTTGTCTGACTGAGGGTGGCTGAGAAGCACAAACTGCACAGCTCCAGGGGCCAGGATTGGTATTATCATAGTCTGTAAACAGAGCCCTTTGCAATAGAACAGAAAAAGTGCTTCCTCAACGTGCTTCCTGGCGGCCCTGGAGAAAGGAGCTCAGCTCAGGAACTAATCTGAGGGAGTCTGAAGGATTTGTTGATGAACTGGATGCTGGGGAAGAATAAAGGAGACTAATGTAAAGTTTATGACTTATCCATTCACATCAACATCTGCTGAAATCCCCCAGAGAACCTCCTTTCCTCTCTAAGCATCCCCACCTCCTATTGGGACTGACTGTGGCACAAATAGGACAGACTGGAGTTGAGCACAGCAGGGCTTTTATGGAGCAAGAACATTGTGCCAGGATGCAGGCTTTGCACTCTTCCAAGACTGGAGCTAGAAGCTTCCCCTGGAACTCAAGTTGATTGGGCATCACTTCAAGAATGGGTGGCTATGGGGCTGGACCCGGGGCTGAAGCAGTGGCTGGGTGGTTAGGGCACTTGCCTGGCATGCACGAGTACACAGTTTCAAACTCCAGCACCCACATACACAACTAAGTGTCAGAGCAACGAAAGCCATGTGAAAAACTCAATAAAAATTGGTTCTCTCCCTGTCTCTCTCCCTCTCTCTCTCTCTCTCTCTCTCCTTCTCTCTTTAAAAAAAAAAAAATGGGTGGCCACAAAGCACATTGATCTGGGAACCAGAAGTCCAAACCAGAGAAACCTAGGACAAATCATCTTAGAATTCCAGGCCTCAGTCTCCTCGTCCTGAGAAGGTGCCTACCATCTCCTGTGGGAAGAACTGAACCACTACACTAACCTCCCCCTTCAATGACCAGAAAGATCTTCTTCAATGTAAGTCAGATATTGTCACTGTCTGTGTGTTAACCGTCTGTAAAGGCTTTCTAGCACATTCAGGATCATAAATAAGTAAATATGCCATGCCTAATGAGATCCTGGCAGTCTGGCCATGCCCTTCTCTCAGACTTCATCCTCTGCAGCCCCCTCCCTGATTCCACCTTGTCCACTCCAGTACCCCTTCTGATCCTTGAATACAAACCTGGTCCCTCCATAAAGCTCTGTGCACCGGCTGGTCTCTTTCCTCATGTTATGGATTTGATATGGATAGTGTCCCCCAAAGGCACCATGTGTTAGAGGATTGGTCCTTAGGACAGTACTGTTGGGAGGTGCTGTGGACCTATAAAAAGCAGAGCCTTATGGAAGGTCCTTAGATCACTGTAGGCCAGGCTGGTGGCACATGCCTGTAATCCCAGCAACCCAGAAGGCTGAGACAGGAGGATTGCAAGTTTGAGGCCAACCTCAGCAAATGAGCAAGGCCCTGAGCAACTTAGCAAGACCCTGTCTCAAAATAAAAGATAAAAAGGGCTGGAGATATGACTCAGTAGTTAAGCACCCTGAGTTCAATCCCCAGTATCAAAAAAGAAAAAGAAAGGAAATTGCACAGGTCACTGTAAGTGTGCCCTTGAAAGGGATTGTGGGAGCCTCCTGCCTCCTGGCTCACTATGAGTGCTTTGCTGTGACACGTGCTCTCCACCATGGCCACCCAGTCCCCTCACCAGAGGCCCAAAGCAATGAAACTGCCTGATGCAGGCCTAGAACCTCCAGAATCGTGAACTCAATAAATATTTCCTCTTCATAAGTTAACTGCTTCAGTTATTTCATCGTGTTAGCAACACCAGTTTATCCTGGAACTCTCTGCCCCAGCTCTTTGCAAGGGGAGAGACTCACTTCTTTCTCTGCTTAAATATCACCTGTAAAACTGTCAAGCTACTGCCAGGCTCCTTTCGCTACCCTAATTTTTCATCATGACACTTTTTGCCAGCTTCTTTTTATTGGTTGGTTGTCTTTCTTTCCCAGTTGAATTTGAGGTCTCAAGCCCAGGGACCTTGCCTTGTCGTATCAGTCAGGGTCCACTCAGGAGAGCAGGAACTTCGCTAGATATTTCAGCCCTGACAATAAAAAGAAGTTAGTTTTAAAAATAGGAGAGAAAAAATCTAAAATGGAACACCGAAATAAGGCAGAGGTGATAACCACAGGATGTAGTGAGGTTGTCAGAGTCTGGGACGCAGAGAAGGAACCCAGAGAGTTGAGAGCCCATCCTCCCAGGGGACGCTGCCTGACTGCCGCTCACCTCTGAGTCATCGTGCAAAGGCTGGTTCCAAACTGTCGAATGGAGCTAGAAGCAAGAGCCCGCTTCTGCTAGCAGGAAGAATGGCTTGCTGGACCAACCCTGACAAGGTCCAGCAAGTCAAAAAGCAGGGAATGGGTCCCTGCCACCTCCTGCTTTCTGGTCCTCCCTCTAATGCCCTGCTGGGAAAAAAAAAAAAAAGAAGTCCCATGAAGAGGAGAATCAGTCTGTAGCATCACAAGGCAGAGCATTAAAGGGTGGATTGGGAGCATACAGGTGACAGCCTAACAACTAGTACACCTGTCTCGTGCAATCCCTTTGCCCCGTGTTGAAGCACACTTCGCATACAGCAGGCAAAAATAAATGTTTGTTGGCTGGGTTAATGGAAGATGGGACAATGCTAGGATTGGGGTGTGGTCTCCCCACAGGGTACTCATGCTGAAAGCTTGGAGCTCAATGTGGCAGCTCTGCGTTGGTGGAGGTAGAGTTTTGTGGGAGGTCCCTAGGTCACACTAGGCCATGCCCTCAGAAGAGACTAAGGAAGTTCTCATGGAACTCTGAGCTGGTTCTCTTGAAAGCATTATTATGAAGGGGCCATCACCCTGCCACGCAATGCCACCCTCTCCCATGAGCTCTTGCATTTGTATATATCCACCACGAGCTCTCCTCCAGAACCAAGATGACGCCGGTGAAAGGCCCTTGAACCTTCAGGACTGTCAGCCTCCTATGCCTCTCTGCTTTATAAAGCTATGCAGCCCCAGACATTTTGTCATGGTAATGGAAAATGAAATAATGCACTCCACATGCAGTATTTGCAGCTAGGGGTACAGAGATGAAAGACAGGCTCTAACCTCAAGCTGCTCACACTCTAATAAGAGAGACGAACATTGTTTATGGTTCAGGATGAGTGAAATAAGAGAAATACAGTGTACAGAGGAGGGGCTCATGATGGCCAAGGTCAAAGAGGAATTAATGATCACAGGGACATTGAGGGTCAAAGACGCAAGGTTACAGAGCACTTCTGGATTAAGAATAACTCACACAAAGGCAAAGAGTTGGAGAGAACTTGACTCATGCATTCATAAATTCTGGAACATTCGTGGGTTGTATGGCAACAGAGTCTAGCTCCCTCTAGCCCAACTGGACATCGAGGCTCTAAGGAACCTAGACATTAGCCTCAAGAGAAAGGAGCACTAACCAAATTTTTTGAGCAGGAGAGTGATGTGATCAGATCTGAGGATGGGGAATTTATAAGAGGAGAACGGAAGCTGGCAACAGTTGTTAAAACAGTCCCATGTGGAAAGGTTGGTGTTTTAGCTCCTCCTTGCTGCTATAACAAAATGCCTCAGACTGAGTCATTTACAAACAAGAGAAATGTGTTTCTCACCATTCTGGAAGTGGGTAAGTCCAAGATCAAGGCACCAGCAGGTTTGGGGTCTGCTAACGGCTTGCTCTCTGATTCCAAGCTGGCACCTGTTGCTGCATCCCCCACAGGGGAGGAGCGCCATGTCCTGACATGGCAGAAGGGACAGAAGAGACCAGCCGCTCTGTGAATCCCATTCGTGACTTCATCACTTGCCCAAAGGCCTCATCTCTTAATACTGCCACAGTGGGGGTTAAGTTTCAGCAAGAATTCCGGAGGGGCCCGGCAGATGGTCGTTTGTCCAACTGCGCACTCTGTGCGTGTCCTTTATTGTTGGTGGGTTATGCCTCAATAAAGTTAGATTAAAACTAGCAACAAACCGTGGGGATCAGAGTTAAGGTGGTGGCTTAAAAACCATAGAAATGGAAGGGAAAGCCACAAAAGATCAGGCGTTCTTCAGCCTGGACACTGTCACAGGGTAACCAGGCTACAGGGCCCTGAGAGTCAGCCGCTCCCTTGCATCTGCTTTTCACAAATTTGTAAGATTCCAGAGTTGGAAGGGGACTTCAGAGTGCTCATCAGGATCCCAGCCGGAAGCAGAACTCTGCTCAAGTAGTTCAGCTGAAGAGACTTTAACGAGCAGGAGCTATAAACAGAGGACTGGGCAGGATTAAAGAAACCAAGGAGGATGCTGGGACCCCCAGGACTGAAAACTGCTAGAAATCACCTCTAGTTCCAAAGAACTGTTCCTAGCCAGGCATGGTGGCGCACACCTGTAATCCCAGCCACTCAGGAGGCTGAGACAAGAGGATCACAAGTTCAAAGCCAGCCTCAGCAACTTAGTGAGACCCTGTCTCAAGAAAAAAGTAAAAAGGTCTGGGGATGTGGCTCAGAGGCTGTGCCCCTAGTACACACACACACACACACACACACACACACACACACACACACACACAAAACAAAGGACTGTTGTGTTGCTGAGGCCCAACTCAGGGTGGCGCTGTGGCCAGGTAGAGGGGCATCAAACAAAGCAGAGAGGGCACAAGGAGCACTCCAACCTCCTCCTCCTCTCGCCTCCAACCTCCTTCTGATTCCCTGCACAGGGGTCAGCCTTCTGAGGCCTGAGCAGTGTGAAGGAGGGAGACCCTAACTTGGAGAGGACAGATGGAAAATAGCAGTCTAATGGATGGCAATTCCCATCCCATTGTTTTATCCCAGAAGACGACTCAGGAAAGGGAGGTAAAATGCCAAAGACCTCAGAGCAAGTCAGGACAAGGTCATTAACCCCACTTCCCTGAGAAAGGTTCAATGCATACCAGGCTCGCACTGAAGGCAGACAGGTAGGGTGGCCCTGCATCCTAGAGCTGCAGCTGCAGATCCAAATTTAACCAGAGAAAAGAAACTGAGCATGAGTGGCAACAGGCAGTGCCAGGGCAGATGGCCATCCAAGGGCTGCCCATACACCTATGTCCGGAAGGTAGGACCCATATGCTTCCTGCCTTGCTGGGCCCCTGTTACTTCTTTTGAGTCTCCCCAGGTGTGGAGTCAAGAACACAGACCTGGGGTTGACAGTGACAAGAGGAGGAGACTCTGCTTCCCTGATAGCCGGCCCTGCTCATAGATTCCCTAGAGCTGCTCACTCATCCAGCACAAGATGGTTTAATTGAAGTCATTACAATAAGTGGTCCAGAAAAGCAACACCCTTAGTCTGCCAGGAGCCTCAGAAAAGCCAGAGAGGGAGCTGGGAAACCCAGCGGCAGCCACGGCTGGTGGAAAGGGTGCGACTGCGAAGTCGGAGTCCTGGGTTCAAGCAAATGACCTTAGTCAAGTCCCCTTCCTTTCCCATGCTTCTTTGTCCCTGTCCGAGAAAAGGGGATGTTCCTGACCCTTCCAAGTCCCTGCATGACTGAGCCCTGCCTGCACCCCCAGCCCTATCTCCACCTCCCACCTCTCCCTTCCACTGCAGTCTCCCGGATGGGCTGCTGTCCCCTGCCACACCGCTCCTGATTCTTTATTCACACGGGTCCCTCCTCCTGAACTCTCCTCCTGAACGCTCCTCTCCTTCCCTGGGTGATCCCCACTCCCCAGAGTCACCTCCTCCAGGAAGACTTCCCCCACCCAGCTCTGTCTGCAGTGCCCCTAGCACACTCTGACCTTGACACTCGTGGCATCCTGCACTCACTGCCCTGCATAGCAGTCTGCTTCTCTCCCCAGAGTTAGCTGCTCATGAGGGCACGAAGCAGGAAGTGTATTTTCTCTCACCTCTGCATGCTGCACATCGTGATTGTGATGGGGTTGGGAATGGGAAGTGACCATGTGGGACTAGGGACAGAGGTGCAGGGCATCTGCGTGTGTAGACAGAACCAGACACTGCAGCACGGGTAGATGACAACTCCTGTACAACTCTGAGCCCCCTTCCCAGTTAATTAGGATGATGCATGTGTTGGTGTCTTTAGCATGTGGCACAGCATCCTCTGAGCTGCGGCCCAGCTGGCTCTCCGCTCAGCTTCCTAAACTTATATCTGATTCAGTAGCAAAGGACAGAAGATCGGGGTGTGAAATCATAAAATTTTAGCATCAAAAGAAATCTTATAAGGCATTGGTGGTATAATGGTGAACATAGCTGCCTTCCAAAAGAAATCTTATCATGCAGCAAAAATGATGCCTCGGTACCTCCAAGTCTAAGTCGCAGGAAGAATTTCAGCTTCCACCTGATCTCAGGATGCTGTCTCAGAACTGGATGCTCTACTGTGAGAAGCCCAGCCAGGTGGAGAAGCTGTGTGTAGGTACTCTGGTCAACAGCATCTACAGCCAGCCTGGTCACCCAAGGGTCAGCCGCTGTGGACACCCAGCCCGACAGAGCCTGGCAGATGACTCCAGTCCCAGCCACCATCAGATTCAACCGCACAAGCACTACCAAGGATCTCTCAGCTGAGCCCAGCTGAGATTTACACTACTCAAAAATGCTTGTGTAAAAATGCCATGTTACTGGTGAGAAGCTGGAGCTGAAACGCTCTGACTTATCCAAGGTCACACAGTGAGTTAGAGGCAGAGTCCATGCGCTTAGCCGTTGTCATCCCATCCCCACCTTCAGAAAGGGAAGAAGCGAGCTCCCTGGGGCACAAGTGGGGAGAGGGACAGTGGCACGTAGAAAGCATCCCAAATGAAGACTGTTGAGGAAGGAAACTCTTCCTTAAACATGTAGGAGTTCTTCCCCCGAAGGGTGTCTTGTGGTTTCTTAGGGTTTACAGAGTTAATTTCAATCTTGGTTGTATTTTTCTTTCCCCCTTGAGATAATTAGCCATTAGTTTACCTGAGTTCATTTTTCATGTCACAAAGACAATGGCTTCAAAGGAAGGGAAAGGACAGCCCCACAGGAGGCCCAAAAAAGAAGGCCAGGTGACAAAGCAAAACCTCCTAGGGAAATATTCATGTTTCCTGAATGATCTGTCATCAAAAATGCACGCGCACAGGAGGAAAGCAGACAGTCAGTGCCAACATTGCCAAGAGAGCCACTGCAGCCCCCAGCACAGAGGACCTTGACAGGGAGCCGGGCAGGGTGAGAACAGATGCCCTTTCCCAGCTCATCACCATCTATGTGGCAAAAACATGGTCCAGAGGAAAATCCTGGATTTGCTTTTTCCTTTTCCCAGCCTC
This sequence comes from Aplodontia rufa, assembly GCA_004027875.1. Lineage (NCBI taxonomy): Eukaryota > Metazoa > Chordata > Mammalia > Rodentia > Aplodontiidae > Aplodontia > Aplodontia rufa. Next base: position 97,306 of record PVKS010002078.1, read on the forward strand.
CTAAATTTAACCAACATTAATTTTTCAAAGGCCCATCGTGCTCAGTGTACTGCAGCAGAGGATGCGGGGAAGCGGTGCCAGCCATTCTGGCCTTCACTGGTGCCTTTGAGCTGATGTAAGAAGGTTTGGCTTCATGTGTGGACCGTCCTCTGTCTGGGCCCCAGGTCCCCTAGCCACTTGTTTTGGAGCATCGCTGTGACAAGGCACCATCTTCTGGACATATCCCAGGGGTTTTATTTATTTCCCGTACGTTGAAACTTCCCAGAAACCCTATGAAGGAAATATTATTACCTTGTTTTAAGGATAAGGCTATTAAGTCACAAAAAGGAGCACTCAGACTCCAAATAGCAGAGCTGGGACTCAAACCTAGGACTGCCAAACTCCAAAGACCTGCTCTTTCCTATATACCGATTCTGTCTATTACGTATTGTCACAAAGTGCTCTGATAAAACACACACCGCACCCCGTGCTGCACCAGAGCAAGCGGTGATCACTGAGTGTCTAGAATAGCTTGGTGGGGGGGATCTGCTGCTCTGGGCTGGGGACACTCAGGTGATCACTGAGTGTCTAGAATAGCTGGGGGGCGGGGATCTGCTGCTCTGGGCTGGGGACACTCAGGTGATCGCTGAGTGTCTGGAATATCTGGGAGGGGATCTGCTGCTCTGGGCTGGGGACACTCAGGTGATCACTGAGTGTCTGGAATAGCTGGGGGGGAATTTGCTGCTCTCGGCTGGGCACACTCTGCGCAGGGTGTCATTGGGCACTGACTGATGCAGCATGGTCTCTGCTCCGCCTCCTCCATGAGGCTAGCCAGGCACATCCTCATAGCAGGGGCAGGGGCTGTGCACACACTGAGTGCACAGGTCCTTCTCAGCCTTCTGCTTACATCGTATTTATCAGCCCGTTGGCCAGAGCAAGTTCCACTGCAGAGCCCAGAGTCAGAGAAAATGGATATCGCATGTGGCAAAAGGTGCGGGTGTAGGGAACGATAAAGATTTGGGGCTTTTTTTTTTTTCCATCTACTGCATGACTCTGGGCAAGTTACAATCCCTTGAAGCCTGTCCTTGCACTTTTTTTTAAGCAGGTTTATATCCACCTGTGAGGTGGCTGGGGTCATTAGATAACACAATCTCTGTGAAACACTGGCAAAGTCAAGAGTATTCTTCCTGACAACGTTTTCAGGGTACACAAGCCAGGGGATGTTGGACACATTAACAGAGACGCAAGAAAACTCCATTTCTGTTTCTAGAGTCCAGGAGATTATTCACAAGACTCCGAGGTGAGTCCACCCAATCGCTGAGACGATAAACAAGAACTGTAGAAAGAGAATAAATCAAGGGAAAAACAATAAGTGCATGATGTAATCAAAGTTCCTGTGGAAGAACCGAGCAAGGAGAGGGTGAGTCAGCGGCAAGCTTTCGGGATGAATCAGGCACAATGTCGTGTTTCTAGAATTGTTGTCTATTTGGAGGAAGCCGGATGTTGCAGTTAAAGAGCACTTGAGCCAGCAGCTGCAACATGTGGAGGGGACACTCTGGTAATTAATTCCTCCTCCTCCCCACCACTGGTGACGGAGCGGCCCAGCGGTGCATCTCAGCAGTGTCCGGCTTTATGGGCAGAGTTATAAACCGTCTCACGACAAGGACATGTAAATACAGCTCTGTTCAAATGTACTCGGGGATTGGGGGTTTTATTTGTATTTTCACCAGAGTTGAAACATGGTTTTTAGGTCACACTAACTGGAAACATGACCGTGATAAACATATGTAAATGAAAACACAGATATTCAAGCAAGGTGTCCTGTGCCATTCAGGTAAGTTTTTGAGGACAAAACAGAAATTCCCTCAAGACGAAAAACACTGGCGAGCATGTGAAAAGCGAGCACTCATGATGAACTTCTAGAACATTCAGAGGCTTCTGTCTGGGCTGCAGACGGCAGGCCTTGAACTCCAGCTGATCACTGTGTGCAGGGGAGGAGTCTGGTCAGGTAGCATCTGGGGACTTCAGGAAGAGCAGAATCAAGAGGAGACCATAGAAACGTGCAGAAGCACCGTGGTCTAGACACTCAGACCAGCCGGAAGAGTCCTGCGGTCCAGCGTCTTCCTTTATCCCAGCTTTATCGAGGTATATTTGACAAAACTGAATATATTTGAGGTGTACAATGTGATGTTTTGATATGTACACTGTGAAACATTTGCCACAATCAAGACAGTTAGCACATCTAGCACCCTGCGTAATGACTTTTTAAAATGAAATGAAGCCAGGCACGGTGGCGCACACTGGTGATCCCAGAGACTCAGGAGGCTGAGGCAGGAGGATCACAAGTTCAAAGCCAGCCTCAGCAAATTAGCGAGGCCCTAAGCGATTTAGTGAGGCCTTGTCTCAACATAAAAAATAAAAAGGTCTGGGGATGTAGCTCATTGGTAAAGTACCCTGGGTTCAATCCTCAATGCCAAAAAAAAAAAAAATTAAAATGATGATGGTCTAATCTTTCAGCCATTTCAAGTGTAGTATTGCTAACTACAGTCACTATGCTGGACAAAACCTGCTCACTCTGCGTAACTGAAACTCTGTACCCTTGATCAACATCTCCTCGTTCCCCACACCCCAGCCTGGTCCCTGGCACCCACCATCCTAGTCTCTGCTATTATTTGTTTTTTTTTTTTTCAGAGCTGGAGGTCAAATCCAGGGTCTCCTGAATGCTAGTCAAGCACTCTAACACTGAGCTACATCCCTAACCCAAATTTGTCGTTTTTAGACTCCACAGTAAGTGAGATGAGTGTTCAAGAAGATTTGTAAAGGTGGGGAAGGGGCAGGGAGGGCAGATAGGGAGGGATCTAGGGAGACAATTAGCAATGTAGCATACTCTTTACCCCCCTGGGAATCCAAGTAATACTTATGCAATCATTTTAAAAAAAAGATTTGTAGTTATTCTTACAAGGGAACTGTGTGCAATATGCCATTTGACTGTCCAAACAAGGCTGCAAATTCAGCACAGGACAATACTAATTATTCTAGTCAAACAGATGAAGAAACGGAGGCTGCATGGCCCCTGGGTAGTAGTAAGGCAGGAGTTAGAAGGCCGGCCTCCTGAGTGCTCTTACGAACTACCAAAACCATATTCTAGTTCTTGGTATCTGCATTTGTCTGTAAGACACAACACCAAACGTTTATTGAGCAAAATTACCTTGTGCTATGGTTTGACTACGTTCCCCCAAAATTCAAGTGTTAGAAACGTAATTCCGGGCTGGAGCAGTGGCTCAGAGGTTTCTGCGCTTGCCTGGCAAGCACAAGGACCTGGGTTCAAACCCCAGCACCACGTACACAACTAAGTGTTGGAGCAACAAAGGCCATGTGAAAAACCAAATAAAGTTGTTTCTCTCTTTCTCTGTAAAAAAAAAAAAAAAAGAAAGAAAGAAAGAAACATAATTCTCCCAAGAATACACTTGGAAACAGTATGTTAGGTGGCTAAGCTGATAATAACCTCAACACATATGAATTTTTACATAAACAGGGGGAACCTTTCCTAGGATACCTGGAGACGTAGAGTGGGGGGCAGGGAAGGGGGAGGGATTAGGAAGAATATTTAGGAGACTGGAGGGAAGGAGTATGGGGGAATCATCTCAGAAGGAAATCTCTGACCTCCATGAGAAGTCCATTTAACCCAGGGGTTCAATTGGGGGAAACATAGAACCATGGGGAACCCAAGGGGGCCATCTATGACGTGGCATCAGCCTTGACTGACTATGTAAATATACATTTGTTCTTGATTGTTTGATAATGATTCCCCCTCATTTGTAACTCCATATTCAACAAATAAAAAAAGAAACATAAATCCCCAAATTGTATGTGAATGGTGTTTGGAAGAGAGGCCTTGGGGAGGTCATTATACTCAGATGAGGTCATGAGGAGGTGACCCTATCATGGCATTAGTGCCTTTATAACAGGAGGAAAAGACCTGAGGGGAGTGATTTCTCCATTCGCCACACGAAGCCCTCCACCGTGTTACCTGTGCAGCAGGAGATGCCCGCCTGCCCCCCCAACCTCCAGAACGGTGAGAAATAGCTGTCCCTTGCTTATAAATCACCCAGCCTGCACTATTCAATTACTGCAACAGAAATAAAAATCGTATAAGCACAACAGCTCACTGAATCCTCACCAAAAACTGCGAGGTCAGTACACAAATGGTTGCTTCTTTTTAGATTGGGGGAGATTGGCCCTCAGACATTTAAGCAACCACCAAAGGTCACCTGGCCTGCACGTGATGATCCAGGATTCGCACTCAGGTCTGTGCATCCCACACTCCAAGTTCTACCCTGCCATCGAGGACACACTGGTGTCACGTGCCTGGTGTTGCCCAGTTATTCACAGAGCACCTGGTCTGACACGTAGGTAGCACTTTAGCCTGCTGCCCTGCGCTGCCTCTAACCAACACAACTCAAGGCAAAGGGGCAAAAGACGTTGGTTCAGGAAAGCTGAGCTGTGACCCTGAGCTGCTGACAGAATGTCTGATATTTATAGCAACTTAGAGTCAAGTACCAGGAAAAGTGTGTTCCGGATTGTTGCAATGGCCTCAGGGGGAAAAAACTCTACGAAGAATTGTGTGGGATGCTTAACTGATGGAACCTCAGAAGGAAAGGACAACCCAACGGGCTTGCATTCCAGTTAAAAAACAATAAGGATGGTCCAGTCCAACTCTGTGGACGACAGTCTTCCAAAGCTCAGGATCTAGCCCAGGAGAGGCCCTGTGTTGGTTGAATCTATCAATTGCCACCCTACAATCAAACTCTCTTATTTATGCCTTTATCCATCAAGTTAGGTCTGTCCATTCGGAGAATGATCGAGAAGACTATGATGGATTGATTACATTAGTGGCCCAATTTTTTAAACCCTTGGGTAGTGTCCTCTCACACTGACTGCGGCCTGACCCTGTGACTTGCTTTGGCCAATGGAACAGCAGCCACTTGACACAAGCACAATTTGGAAAAGCATGCAGAAGGGAGTCAGTCATACCAATCAAGGCCATCCTAGACTGCTCAGCCTCTGGCCAACCCACCAGTGACCACAGAGCCTGACTGGCAGCAGCCAGTCCCAACCCAGATCAACAAAACTACTCGTAGACCCATAAGAAGCAACAGATTGTCATTTAAAGTCACTGAGTTGAGGGGCTGTTTGTTACCCAGCAATGACTAACTGATACAGGGACTTCCATCTGAAGAAACACAATTAACCAGCATGCATATACTAATAGCCATGTCAGGCATATCATAGTTCCTAGAAAATGTAAAAGATATATTAAAACTTGATCCACACCTAACAGGAGCTTCATATTTACAGACACTCCTTGACTTACAATGGGTTTTATGTCCAGATAAACCCATGGTAATTTGAAAATATCCTAAATCAAAACTTTGCCTGATGCACCTAACCTCCCAAGCATCATAGCTTGGCCCAGTCTGAGACATTCTCATTCATAACTTCTGGCCTACAGCTGGGCAAAGTAACAAAGCATTGAAATCCTCCCGCAGATCGGGGGAATCCAAGGTGGAGAGACCATGGTCTGGCATCAGCCTCGGCTTGCTCTGTCATTATGCATGCGTTCACGATTCTGTGGCAGTGATTCCCTCCTAAATGTAAGACCAGGTTGAACGAATAAAAAGAAAAAAGAAATCCCTGTGTAATTTATTGAAAACTTAACTGGAATGGGAAGGAGAGCAGGATGGGTGCACTTTCACATCACCGTAAGTGGAAAGTTTGTTAAATTGAACCATCCACCTGTTCTCTTCTTATGGCAAGACAAAGATACCAGTAATGTCAATTAAGCCACGTGAAAATTTAGATCTACTCCCTCCACGAGACCATGCTCGAATGCCACCTTCTCTTTTTCTTTCTTTCTTTTTTTTTTTAGAAAAAGAGAGAGAAAGCCAACTTTATTTAGTTTTTCATGTGGCTTCGTTGCTCTGACTTGGTTGCGTACATGGTCTTGGGGTTTGAATCCAGGTCCTCACGCATGCCAGGTAGGCGCCGCTCCAGCCCTGCCACCTTCTCTTGAAACCCTTCCTTCTACATCCCCTCACCAAGTTGAAAGGCTGCCTCTGCCTCCTCTGGGATATTTCAGACCTTTAATTCAATCTCTTCCATAAAGCTTTTCAGACTTGTTTAGGGTTACTGTTGAATGAAAATGCGTCTGTCTCTTGCACTGATTGTAAAACTGTTCATCTTATTTATTTTCTTGCTCATTATTATATGGATGATGATTTTTTAAATATTTTAAGAACCACTTTCGATCACTTTCTCTTAGGTATTTTATGAATTTAAACATCCAACTCCTAGCACAGTGACTTGCATGAATACGAGCAAGCTTCATAAATGTTTTTAAATGGAAGAAAGAATGTAAGAGCTGGGTGCGGTGGCTCGCGCCTGTAATCCCAGCTACTCTGGAGGCTGAGGCAGCAGCATAGTGAGTTCCAGGTCGGCCTGGGCAACCCGCTGAGACTGTCTCAAAATAAAACCTAAAAAGGGCTGGGGATGTAGCTCGGTGGTAGAGCCCCTGGCTTCAATCCCCAGTACTATATATATATATATATATAGAGAGAGAGAGAGAGAGAGAGTTCAGCATGAGAAAGAAAAAACTCAGACAAGTGTGATAGTCAAGGACACTTCTGGAAGGAAGCAGGAGCTATGGTTCTCAAACAGGGACTCACGGTTAACATCTCATAGAACCCATGGACAGAATTCAGGGGGCCCACGAACTTGGATGAGGAAAAACCGACATCTTTACTATATTCACTGATCTGAGACAGCATTTCCTTCCACTGTAGACACAGGCTATAGACCTCAGATTTCACATCACTTACAGTTCTGCGGATACCTCAAGATCGTGTGTATGTCCACCACTACTTTGAAATTAGTGTTTTTCGTATGTGGTAATAATGGGCAGTATCCCTGAGTCACAAATGTGGGTTTTTAAAGTATCTTAAGCTGCTGTCAATCATTCAGTTTCCTTTATATTCTTACTATTTCATGAATTTAAAATGATTTTTTGAGAAGGGGCCTATAGGCTTCATCAGACCACCAAACAGTCCAAGGCCCGAAACTGGCTGAGACCCCCAAGGCTGCCTCCACACTGTGGAGAAGAGGCAGACTGTGAGCACGGGACCTGACGGGAGAGCAGCGGGTGACCTAAACAGTCACCAGCAGAAACACACGCAGGTGGGGGGAGGAGACGCTCCTCCCCTCCCCATCCTTGAGGAGAGAGTCTCCTTGGCCAGATTTACAGAAAAAGATCGAGACTTTGTTAGCATAATAATGCACCATGCAGCAAAGGATTAGCTGATTTGTCTTAGACACGCTCTAAGAATTCAGAGAATTTTAATTTTTTCTTTTTGTCTGATCAAACCCAAGGCCCAACCCATGATGAAATGGCATTACCTCTGAGCACACCCCCCAGCCATAAATATTTTTTTATTTTTTAATTTTTCTTGTGCCAGGGATTGAACCCAGGGGTGCCATCCCCAGACTTTTTGTTTTGTTTTGTTTTGTTTTGTTTTGAGACAGAGTCTTGCTAAATTGCTTACGGACTCACAAAGTTACTGAGGCTGGCTTTGAATTTATAATCCTCCTGTCTCAGCCTCCTGAGTCACTGGGATTACAGGTGTGTGCCACAGCACACGACGTGGTCCTATATTCTTTCTTTTTCTTTTTTAAAGAAAAGAGACAGTGAGAAAAAGAGAATCAGTGTTATTTAGGTTTTCATGTGACTTTCATTGCTCTGACAATTCATTGCGTATGGGTGCTGGGGTTCAAACCCGTGTCCTCACACATGCCAGGCAAGTGCTGTAACCACTGTGCCACCTCTCCAACCCCCCAGCCCTAAACTTGTATGGCTCTAATGAGGCCTTCCAGAGAAAAGCCTGAACTTTCAAGAACATTCTGCCCATCCACACACTTCTATTCAAGATGATCCCAAAAAGGAGGACAGCAGTGAGGCCACACTGCCTGGAGTTTGCAGGGACTGGTGGCTGACTCCTTCCTCTCGGGCCCTGAGGGAATATAGAATTGTTTTACACTAAGACTCTCTTTAAAAAAAAACAAAAAGTGATGGTCACTACATACCCTCCCAAGTATTCAAGGCGTAACAGAGGAGTGACCACATTTGGGGACAGTGTGGAGGCCACCCTGATGAGATCAGAGGGCGTGGACTGGCTCCAGGGGTGAGGCTGAGCAGGCAGGGAGGGTGCTATGTAGGAGAGGAGCAAAGAAAGACTCCAGGTTCCACTGCCACTGACCAAGAGGAGGATTAGGAGAGGGGAAGAGGACGGATGCTGGGTCTGTCTCAGAGGCCAGTGCAGTCAGGACCTCTGGGGGACCTCATCCAGCAATCCTCTACAGGGAGAGGTCAGAATGGAGCAGGGAATAGAGGTAGCCACTCAAGGCCACTGGATGTCCTTAAATAGCATTACAAAATAAGGACCATGAAGTTAAAGAAAATCAAGACGAACTTGGGGAAAATCGCAGAATCAACCTTGAAGACCAAGAATTTATTTTTTTTAAGAGAGAGGGAGAGGCTGGAGCAAGTGGCTCAGCAGTTACAGCGGCTGCCCGCCAAGCACAAGGACACGAGTTCAAACCACAGCACCATGTACACAACGGAGTGCCCGAGCAATGAGGGCCACATAAAAAACTAAATGAAATGGATTCCCTCCCTCTCTATCTCTCTCCTTCCCTCTCTCTTTAAAAGAGAGAGAGAGAGAGAGAACTTTATTTATTCATCTGGCCTTTGTTTCTCTTGACACTTAACTGTGCATGTGGTGCTAGGGTTCTAATCCAGGTCTTCATGCATGCCAGGCAAGTACTCCAACGACTGAGCCACCACTCCAGCCCCAGACCAAAAATGCTTCAAAAATAATAACAAACAGCCAGGCATGGTGCTGTATGCCTGTTATCCCAGTGCCTCGGGAGGCCGAGGCAGGAGGATTGTGAGTTCAAAGCCAGCCTCAGCAAATTCAAAAGACCCCCAGCAACTTAGCAAGGCCAGTCTCAAAATATAGAAAGGGCTGGGGATGTGGCTCAGTGATTAAGCATCCCTGGATTCAATCCCCAATATCAAATAATGATAGCAACAAGAAACAATTAAGCAGGCCAAGGTAGGACACTGCAAGAGGGCTTAATTGAGCCTGAAGAAGGAAGTTGCACAAGGTCTCTGGATGTGGCCTCTGGGAGGGGCTTGATGAATTCTAGGCGAGCAGTTCCCACGGGGAGCAGGGGAGCAGGAGCCAGGCTGGAGGCCAGCTGAAGACTGCCTGGTTAATGAGGGGGGAGCCAGGGAAGCAGTGGGGGCTGTGGCCAATGAAACGCAGGCAGGAAAGTGAGGAGATCTGCAGGGCAGCAGCATCAAATTAAGTTTCTTTCTTTCCAAGATGATCCAGTATTGCATTAGTGAACGAAGGAAACCGCAAATCTATGGGTATTTAAAGGCCGTGTGAAAAATCGTAGAAACCTCAAGCTGAATCCGTTCCCACCTAAACAGTTTTTGTTTAGAAAGCCACTTTAACCATCTCAGCACAGATCCCAGAATGGGATTGTTCAGATGTCCCTGGAATGGTGTAGCTGCCACGGACCACTCTGCTAACGAGCAGAATGCCCACACAGAGCCCTGAGCGCAGCGAGGTCGGAGGCCGAGGCTGGAACTTCCCGGAAGGTTACATGAGGACAGGAATGCAGGAAGCAGGACCGGGAAGAGCAGCTGCCACCGCTCAGCACTCTGCACCGTATAACTAGCACTGACTGTGCGCTGGGCACTCTTCCTGCATTGCTCCAACCCTAGTAGTATTGCTCCTCTGTTGCTACCCCATTCTGGGGATTAAGTAATTGGCCTCAAGCTCGTGAATGGTGGGCATCATCCCAGAACCATGGTGTGTCTGTCCCTCAATCCCACCCTGTTTCCAAACAGCCTCCAGCCTCCACCAAGCTCACCCAACCCTCACCTGGGTCAGCCAGTGAATGACAAAACTTCCTCAATGCCAATATGGTTTTCCCACTTTAATCCTCAGAAAAAGTATTTTTTCTTAATTTTGCTGAACTTAACCAACTTCATCTTTTTTATGTATTGGAGGTTGAACCCAGGGGTGCCTACCCACTGAGCATCCCCAGCCCTTTTTTTTTGAGACAGGTCTCACTAAGTTACTTGGGGGTCTCTCTAAGTTGCTGAGGCATTCCCTGAACTTGCAATCCTCCTGCCTCAGCCTCCTGAGTCATGGGAGTACAGGCATGCACCTCCACACTTGGCCCAATGTTATGTTTTAAAGAGGGTTTCATTGAATTAAAAGCACTGCTATGTGCCAGAGCTGGGACACAGCTCCAGCCCTCGAGACACTCACAGAGGGAAGGGGTCAGGGCCCCAGGAATAGTCAGGGAACTCTTCCTTCACAGAAGCATGAGCCTGATCTGTTCTTCACCAATTTTATTTTGTTTTAATCAAAGTATTGTCTGCAAATCTTTTGAAAAGCCAAATAAAGTCATCCCCTAATGTGTATGGGGGATCGGTTCCAGGACTCCTGCGGATAGCAACATCTGAGGATGCCCGAATCCCTTCCATAAAATGGCATAGTATTTGCATGTAACCTACATCTTCCCCATCCTCGAGATCCTCTTGAAATTACTTATAACACATAATACAATTCAAATGCTATAAAATAGTTGCTATAGTGTATTATTTCAGGATAATGACAAGATTAAAAAGTCTGCACATGTTCAGCATAGTTGCAAGATTTTTTCATACTTTTCTGAGTTTGGTTGAAACCATGCAAGTGGAACCCAGGGATGCAGAGGGCCACCGGAGGATACTGCAGTACCAAGGGCTTAGCAGTGAAACAGCAGTCTCTGTTGCCCGTTCCCCAAACCATCTTCCCGCACCTTGTTCCCCAAAGCTGCTTCTGCTGTTATGGCCTCCCTACTTCTAGTTGCTGAAGCTGGCTATGAACTTGCAATCCTCCCTCCCCAGCCTCCCAAGCCACTGGATTACAGGTGTGCACCACCATGCCCGACTATATCTCCCTACTTGTAAATAATACATTTATTCTTCCACCTCCTGAATCCTCTGCTTAACCTCAGGATGGACTTCTCAATGTCCTGGAAAAGATTTTTCTTCCATTCCCTCTTCCCTTCCCCCCATGTCCTCAAAATAATTAAATCTCAATTTTTTAAATCTGTATTCTTCCTTTTTGCTTTTATGGCAATGTGGGTATTTATTCCTGGGCCAAATAGAAGGCCATAATCCTATTTCCTTTCAGTTTTGGTTTTCCTGTTAATTCTTATTTCATTTTTCATCAGCTTAGGTTTGGTTTTGTTGATTGTTTGATAGAATCTTTTCATGCCCTCAACATAATTTTCCACCTAACCAAACCTGTCAGGTAGCTGGTCAGGCTCGTTTGGTCATGGGACACACTCCCTGGCCCTCTAGAGCCTCCTGATCTGCCACTCTGGACAGTGGCTCCCTGGAGCAAGGCACAGCTGTCCTCCTAGGACTCCCTTGGCCAGCCACTACCCAAGGGCTTCCCTTCCCTCGCCTCCCCTGGCTTGAGGTCCCTAGTCCTGCATCAGCTTCCTTGCTTCCCTTCAGTAGTTTCCCGAGAACAGGTACATGGGGGCGCAAGCATTTGAAGACTTGGGGGTGTATACAAAGGTCTTTACTCCCCCTCGCGTCTCATGGATAGCCTGGGTTGGCATGGGATTCTAAGTGGGAAAACACATTTGAAAGTCATTATTCCCTCACCCTCCAGTTTCCAAAGTTGCTGTTAGGAGGCCTAGGCTGCGAAAGTGATCAGAACCAGAATGGAGTCACTTCTGTCAAGTCCGGACCAAAGCAAGCATCCATAAAGCCAGGAGGCCCTAAAGGAGGGGACCTCAGGCGTGTGTGCCCAGTGACAAAACTAATCACAGAAGACTCTGACAGAACCATGGCCTTGCACAAAGGCCACTGTCACCTTACACAAAAAACACATCTGCAGGGACCGCTGCCCAGCAACTCTCTTCAGCCTCAGACTGGGGCCACCATTATTACTGATCCTGTAGCCAAGTGTTATCGTTTCAAAATGTTTTCTGTAATCCTCTTCCTATTTGCTTTTACAAACTTCCGCTTGCCTTCACTTCTTAGAATGGGCTCACAGTCGCGAGGGCACCTGTGCTCCTACTGTGTGCTACTCTACTTCCAAATCCTATCAACTTTGGAGACTCTCTCCGATTGTTACTTCTGTCCTTTGTGTTGGGGGCTAAGATGAAAATTTGCAAAGAAGTGCAAAAAAATTAAGTGATCTTAAACAGACCAGATCCACCCCACACTTTCACAGTTCAACCCCTTCGCCCAGCCCCAGCCCTGGCAGACCTTGTCTTTATTTAACATCTTAGGGCGTATGTTCTGTGCTGGTCTATAATCACACATGCTAGTGACTCGTCACTCCATGTTGGTACCAGCACAGGAATAGTCTTGTCCCGTGCTTTCCCTCCCCTCACCCATTTGCTCTACACTGTTAACCTTCTTTCCATTATTATTCCAAACAGTGCATTAAATCAGAAACTGCAGAACTGCCTGGACCCCGCACCTGAAGTGTCATTCAGGTGGCCTCGGATCCGGGCTTGTTTTTGGTTGGTTGTTCTTCATTGACTGAGTTGGATGCTCTGTGTCATTTACCAGCTCCTTCAATTGTGGGTTGTTTTCTTGTATTATTTCTTTGAGGGTTTCATCCTCTCCCTTCTCTGTTTCTGGAACTATTGGCTGGAATGTTGGACTCCCTGGGCTGAGGCCTTGACTTGTCATGCTTTCTCTCTCGTTTCTCCTCTAGCCCTTGTCTTACTCTGTTATATTTCCAAAAAAACTTTGTCTTTCAATTCTTGATCATCTTTAAAATTTTTGCCATCAGAAGTTTCCTTTCCAAGAGTTCTTTCTTATCCAATAATGATTTCTTTTTTACTCCATTTGGCTATTTTTTAATGAATGTAGTTTTTTTCTCTCTAAGGATGTCAGTTACAGCTTCTTCAACCTTTCTTACATTCTGCTCTATTTCTCTTGGCTCACGTTTTCCTCAGGGAAAAATCAAGAGGAAGCTCCCTCATACGTCAGTGATCCTGAACTGCGTGTTCACATTTAAGAACAGGCCAGAGGGCTGGAGCAGTGACTCAACAGTCAGAGTGCTTGCCCAGCATATGTGAGGACCCAGGATCAAACCCCAGCACCACATACACAACGAAGTGTCTGAGAAACAAACACCAGAAGAAAAAATAAATAAAATTGATTCTTTCTCTCTCCCTCTCACTCTTTCAAAAAAATAAGAAAAGAAAGAATGAATGAAAGGTCAGAGACCAGAGACCAGCTTGTTGGAGGCATTAAGTGGCTGGGTGTAGTCCATTGGTTGGGCTAGGACAATCAATTGTTCCCAGCTCTCTGCTACAGATCCCTAACCATAGCATGTGCCAGTCATTTCTTAGAGCTGCCTAGATCCTCCACAGAAAACATCCTCGGTCTCCTTCTGGATCTGGGGTGACCTGGAGACGCAAGCCTGGTGTGGTGCCCTGGAGTTGGCTAGGAGTCTCACTGGTTCATAAGCAGACTCCCTCCCGCTGACTTCAGTAGGACTCCCACCCCTACCCTTCTCCACCAGAGCCTCCGGCCTCTCATGGCAGGGGAGACAGTCACCTCCTACGCAGGCTGGAAGCAGAGACCTGGAGATCTACCTGCTCCCTGCACAGACTCTCAAACGCCCTACCCCTTCTTTTGAGCCCCATCTGCTTCCCACTTGTGGTGGCACCTGGTTCCTCTGATCCCGACACTTCCTGGGCTTCTGTAGGGAGATCTGGATTCACCTCAGTGCCTCCCACCCATGAGTACAGAGATGTGGTCTCCCTCCTCTCTGCCCAGTCGCTGACCCCTCCCCTAGAGATTCCCCTGCATACATGGAGATTTAGGGGTAGAGAGATCTCCAAGTTCCGTCAGCCCTGGAGTTCAGACGGCTGCCCCTGTTCCCCTTGTGGTCCATGTACAGTTTTCAGGAGGAAAATGGGGTAGAATCCTTGCTTCCATCTTGGAAAATCTTGAAAGGACGATAGAAGCTGACCAGGCTGAGAAGGCAGGGAAAGGTGTTCCTGGCAGAGAAGATGCTGTGCCCACAGGCAGAGAGGAAGGAAAGAAACCTGCCTGTGGTTTGCACGGAGCAGGCTAAGGAGGTGGATCATGAGGGGCCTTCACTGGGCTCAGCAGTCTGTCCTGATCCTGGAGCAAATGCAGAGTGCGGGAGGGGAGTCAGTGACCACTTTCGCCTGTCTCCAGCAGCATGGCTGTGATGGGTTCGATCTGGAACGAACATCCCCAAACGCTCACAAGGCCAGAGGTGGAGCTTGAGGGAGGGACCTCACCAGTGGATTAATCTTCGGATGGCTGATTGGGCCTCTGGAGGGTGGGACCTGAGGGAGCAGGTCACTGGGGGCACACCCAGGAATGGCGATCCTCTCCCACAGTGCTTCTGTCTGCCGTGAGCTGAAGCGCTTCCTTCTGACACTCCCTTCCGAGATGTTCCTCCTCATCTTAGACCCAGAGCAATGAAGCGTGCTGACTAGGGACGGAAACCATAAGCCAAAATAAATCTTCCCTCTTCTAAGTTAATCTTGTCAGGTATTTTGGTCACAATGGCAGCTGCACTGGGTGAGGGGCAGATAAGGCTGGGAGGAGAGAAGACCCCCGGGGTGGGGTGGACATTACAGCAGTGTCCCGTGAGCAATGGCAGAAGATGCCCTCCAGCATCCCCTGGGGGGCACACCGTGACCTGAACCTGCGTCAGAGGTAGAAGCCACAGGACCTGTGACTACCGGCAGCAGGAATGAGGGAGGAGGGGGTCTAGCTGCAACTCCACCTTTCTGGTCTGAGCCACAGAGGTGGGGAAACAACGGGAGGCCGAGCTGGTGTGGGGAAACTGGCTGGATTTCTATGACGTTCCTCCAGACGCCGGGCTTTAAGACGTCCATGTTGGCATTAGACAGTTGCTGTCGACACCCAGAAGACCTGCAGGTTCTGCTTGCTGCCTTAGCAGAACCTTCCAAGTGTCCACTGAATCCGCAGACGTCCTTCCACTGGGCCAGACACTCCGGGACTCTCTCCTCAGGCCAGTGTTCAGAGCGTTCTGAAGACAACAGGTGCTCTTGGCAGGGCCTGTGAGGGCCTCCTCGGCCCAGGTCTCTGCTTCCTCCAAGGCGGAGGACCCTGAGGGCCACTGCCTCTGCTCTGCCATCTGCTTAGCCACATAGCCCTTGGACCTCGTGGGTCCACACCTCCCCCTGCCCCTAGGGAGCTCACTGCACCCAGCCTCAAGGCAGCAGTGACTCTTCTGCCTTCACCTGGATGCTCTCCCTGCAAGGTGGCCGTGCTGCTTTCTCAGATCTCCTCTCCAGGGCATCCCAAGGGGAATAATGGGTCCAGGGACATTGGGGTGCCCTAGACCCAGAAAAGTGGGCATCCCCACAGGGAAGCTGGAGGCCCTGTGACAGCGTGGGGAAAGAGGAGAGGACCCATTGGTCGTTATGGCAACCAGGGCTCCCAAGATGGAGGGAAGAAAAGAGGCAGCCCTGCTCCCGCGTTGCCATGGCAACCCAGACCCTTGAGACCAGCTTGGAAGACAAAACCACACACACACCCCTCAACAAAGAAAGGACCCCGGACTCTGCAGGATTCTTCACGGTCCAGAGAGCCACGTGAGATAGGTCAAGGTCTCCCAGCTTCCCAGTTGACTTCACTGGCTTCAGGGCCAGGAGGGCTTCTGCTTTTCTGGCAGAACAAAGGTAGGACCTGGGCAGCCACTGGTTGTCTCAGCAAGCATTTACGGAGCGTACTGTGTGCCAGCAACACAGGGATCAGAAGTCCCGACCCCATTCTCAAGGCAGGAGGACACGTACACATCAGTCCAAGATGCTGTTGGGGCATGAAGGCAGGAGTTAGCTCTTTTTTTTTTTTTTTTAATTTTAAGTGCACGTACTCTGTGACCCGCAATCCCACTTCTGAAGCTGCCTACAGAAATGTTCCCATCTGAAGGTGATCATTACAGTGTTATCCGTAGCCGTAATGAATGGGAAAAGAAATAAACTTCAGCAGGCCCAGATATGTTGAAACTATAGACGCGCTGGTGGGGGAATACTAGAAACTTCTGGGGGGCCCTGGGACAGCGGGACTGGCCAACAGAATGGGGGGTGGGGGAGGTGAGCACTGCACCTGAACGTGCAAACCATTTGGATGTTACAAAAAGTGCCCTTGCTTCTATAACGCAAAGACGCTGCTAAGTGTTAGGGACTGGGTAGGATGTTTGGTACAGCTAGGAGTTTTGTGGAAGTGAAAAGCAAGAACTGATGGGTGGGTTTTAATATGATGGCTAAAACCCAGCCCGGAGGCACTCACCCGGGAGCCTTCACGGGCAGAGGAAGGGAAAGGCGGGTGGGAAGAAGCCCTCTTTATGAATGCACTGAGGCGCAGGGCACGGCCAGAGCAGGGGCTCCAGGTGCACTCTGGTGGAAACCGGCCTGCAGCCCTCACGCTAGGTAGGAAAAGGCATGAAGAAAGCAGAACCCAAGCGGACGTCTCTGGGCAGACTTGAGAGGGCAAGTAGCAGACAGGTCAAGGAGCTACTGGCAGGAACAGGGCAGATGCACCCAGACCCCACGGAGGGCAGACAAGGGGAGAGGGAATCACAGCAAGTGTTTCAGAAGCCCAGCGGCCAGCAGCGGGTGATGTCTCTGAGTCAGTAAACTCACCCCAGAGCCAGGAGGGGACTCGCTTGGCTTACAGATGGGGAAACTGAGGCCCAGGCAGGAGAAATGAGGGAGCCCAGGCCAATTTATGACTTTGGGTTTTCTCCAGGCCTCTCAGGGGTACCGGCTGAGTTCTCCCAGAAGCTGCCCTTATTTATTTCCTGAATGTAACAGTTCCCAACAGAGGGGGACGGCAAAGCAGAAGCTAATGCCCAGGGAGTGTAAGAAGAGAGGGACAAGTGGATGCCTACTTCACACTGTGAGGTCCAGGCCTCCTTAGGGGGAGCACTCCAGGTAGACGGACACAGCTGGCCTGCAGGGAGCTTGTGGAAGAAGTGCCTCTGCACTTGCCTCTCTGGTGCCCTGGGCCACACCAGGCACCCATGGCAGTGCTGGGACTGTGAGAGCATCCTAGAATCTAGTACCTTCCCGTCCACAAAGAGACCTGGCCTTGAAACAAAAAAGGGCTGAGGCCCAGAACTCACATAGAGAAAGGCTCCCTTGAAAGAAATGTGCTACCCAATGTGGCCTCTTCCTGGACAAGGGGGAAAGCCCCTGGGCTGATTGTCAGGAAGTGACAATGTGCCTACAATTAATCCAGTTGGTTAAGAGAGGAAGCAGTCCTGATGGTAATCATGGCTGAAATATGTACAACTCCGGCTCCTAAAGCATCCTACACATGATATCCTCGAATTTCACTTCCAAAAATAAACAAACACCCAGGGCAGGCACTCCTACTCCATTTCACACGTTCCCAGAGCTCCAAGCGAAACGAGCTCTGCCTCATGCCTGACCCTGCACAGCGGTACTCGGTACTCGTAGCTGCTACGAGTCAGATCTGTTAACACTGGTCCTAGAAAAAGATACTGCATGAGAAAGGGTCACCTGCCATGCAACTTCAGGGTGAATCACAAACTATCCCTCCCCACTGTGCCTGTTCAATTATTAAAGGCCCTAGAAGTCCTGCAGTAACTGACACATTTCCTGACCACACAGCCTGGAAGCCCCTTTTCCACAAGACTCTCCAGTCTACACACAGGGGTTCTGGGAAGACAAGGTAGCAAACGCTGACCTGACCTGCAGAAACAGACAATTGGATGAAGGGAATGTCCTTGGGCAGAGTCTGCTCTTTGTCCCTCAGACCCTCAGGTCGTGGTGGAAGCATCTGTCTCGTCTCTGGCCTCACACGTAGGGAGTTGATGAGGCCAAATTCTGCAGACTCTAGCTGTGGCCTTAGCTGCCAAGCCAGGGACCAAAGCTTGGCTGAGGCGAGCTGGTCTGGCTTGGGAAGCAGCCGTTTTCAGGTGGGCGGCAGGGTCAGGCATCTGGATCAGCCAAGACACAGATGTTCCAGCCTCTCTTGGACCCCAGCCTGGCTCCTGCCTTCCCTAAGTTGCTCTCACCTAATTCATATTCCAATGTCAACACTGCATAATCTCCCCCAAACACTGACAGCCCTGCAGCTGGGGAAGGGACAGCTGATGGGCAGGGGCAGCAGAGACTGACAGAGAGGGGAAGCGGAAGGAGGAGAGGCAGGAAGCCCCCACACTCCCCAGCAGGACTTCGGAGCCCCCTGCAGAAATGGAAACCCCAGGAGCACCTGGCAGCCACTCAGCAGTCAGTGCCAAGACATGTGCTCCAGGCCAAGGACTTCTCTCTGCCCAGAGAAGGGGAATCAAAGCCCACAAAAGTGGTCAGGCAGGGCTTCCTGGGAGGGCAGATCTTGTATGATGTGCAGGAAAGAAGGCAGGACTTTCAATCAGTCAGGACACAGGAGTTTCTAGCTCCATGTCTGCCTCTACCCAGCTGTGTGACTTCAGGCAAGTCACCCAAACTCTCCGGGTTTCATTTCATTGATCAAATGAAGTTGCTCATCTGAGACCCACCAGCTCTAACATCAGGGAGGAGGTACTGGCACTGGCATCCTCACCTGTGAACTGGGAGGGTGCCGTAAGGGCTTATTGGGGTTAAACAAAACACAGCGTGTGTCAAGCTTGCAGTTCTCAACTGGGCTGGGAATGGTGTGGAGCAGATGGAATAAGCCCGTGACCCTGGCTTGTAGCCCTTCCTCAGGCCCTGGCCATGCCTCATCTTACCTGGTCCTCATGAGAGCTCTATGAGCGAGAGACTATGCTGAAACCATTTTATAAGGAGGAAACTGAGTTTAGGAACGAGCCCACAGGCCAGGTGTGGTGGCACACACCTGTAATCCCAGCAGTTTAGGAGGCTGAGGCAAGAGGATCCCAAGTTCAAAGCCAGCCTTAGCAACTTAGCAAGACCCTGTCTCAAAAAATAAAATGGGCTGAGGATGTGGCTCAGAGGTTAAGTGCCTCTGGGTTCAATCCCTGGTACCAAAAAAACAAAGAAAGAAAAGAAGCCAGCCCATGGTCCTACAGCTGGATGTGAACAGAGGTCTGCCTGATGTCAGAGCCAAGCCGTTCCTGTGTCCACAGACTTTCTAAGGTTTGGGAATGGCTGCGACCAACAGCACCGCCTCACTGGACAGGGTGCAAGTCCAGTGCACAGCTGCAGGATTTGGCTAAGCAGCTTTGTGGACACCCAGGTGAGGATCTGGAGGGAACTGCAGCCACCCTGGCCACTGAGAGTAGCCAATCACTTTCCCACAGCCCCCTCCACCCAGAGGACCCACCCTACCATCCCCAGCACCACACCCACCCCTTTCCTCCAGCCTCCCCCAGGCTCCTTTCCCAGGCAACTGCCCTCTCTGGTTTTGAACACAAACTCCCTGGAATTCAGTGACCTCCACCCAAATTTTCCCCCAGGGCCACATCCAGTCAGACTTCCTGAGGAGGACTGCTAATAAATATGTGCTGAGTTTTACAAGTGATTTGCATACACCTGGAAGGACCTGGAAGGCGATTTCAAGTGAAGCCTGCTTCCCTCTCTTTTCCCTGTTTCTTCAGATCCTCTGAACCCACCAGGGGCACTGACCTTGCTTTCCAGGTTTTGAATGGGTAGCTCCAGGGGAGGAGTTAGATTTTGAACAATAATTGCCATTTAATGAATTCCTACTGTGTGCTAGGCTTCTCAAGATAACCACCCAAGGAACTACTATAGGAGAAGAGGAGGAAATGGTATTGCCCTTCTAGGCCCAACTAAGAGATTGACAGCAGGCTCCCAGGATGAATTTCAAACAGGCTTTCCTACCACTGGTGATACTAACTCAGGAGACACTGACTTAGGTCTTGGTTTCCTAATCCTGAACCCCAGAATTACACAAGTCTTCTCTTTCTAGACACCTTTGCCTCAGTCCGGTCTCCCTACATAGAAAGAGAGCTAGGCTCAGTAACACTTGGGCCAGAGAATTGCACAACAAGGATGCACACTTCTTCAGAAGAGCAGACCCCCAAAGAGATGACAGGGTGGGGATGGGTGCACATGGTAGAGGTTTAGTGCCAAGATTACCAGTTGCATGTCATGCTAGGCTAGACCCTCAGGCCTCTGGTCTGGACCACAGCTGCAGCCAGCCCCAAGGACCTCCACCTGATCCACCCAGCCACATTGCATACCTGCCAAGTCCAGATATATGGGGCCCATTAACATGACCAAGGATCCCATATCCTGTCACAGCACAGAGGAGGTCTGCTCTAGCCTGATCCTTGCCCCTGAGACCCCAGGACCTAGCAACACACCCCTGCTGCTGTGCTTCTACAATCCAGCAGGCTGCCCTACACCCCAACAGATTCCGGATCCATGCCCTGGAGCCTAGATCCAAAATGTACAGCGAAACAAGGCTCTGGGCAGAAGCAGCTTTCTGGAAGAAGGTGGTCGTCAGAGGGGTGGAGTCTGACTCGACCCTCTGACCTGCAGGAAGAAGCATCTGGAGACCTGCCTGGCTTCACCACAGGGAAACTCATTTCAAATTTCAGAAGAAGCTCATCAAATAATGAGGAATCAAACTAGAAAAGGTTCACTTCAAACCCAAAACTCCCCAACCCAAGAACACACACAGACAAGAAGCAGGATGGAATCCTAGAAAAAAATATCAATGATCTGATTACTAAAAGGAACAATGAACTAAAAGAAGATTTAATGAAGGGACTAAGTGAGAAAACTGAAGAGGCAAAAAACTAATATCAAAGAAATATACTGAAAAAGGAAGTAACAGAGCTAAAATCTGCAGTCAATCACATCAGAGGAACAATGGAAGAATTTAATAATAGACTAATTCTATAGAAAACAGAACCTCAACTCTAGAAGAAAGAACTTCTGACAACAAAGATAGACTAAGCTTGAGCACATGGATGACAAAAAAAGAACAAATACAGAATACACACAGAATTTTCAAAGTGTCTGGGTTGCAATCAGAAGAAACAATCTAAGAGGAATTGGGATACAGGAAGAAATCAAAATGCAAATGAATAGTATAAAGAACTTTCTCAATGAAATACTTACAGAAAAAATTTCCCATATCAAAATAGAGTCAGAAATGCTTATCCAGGAAGCGTACAGGACCCGCAATGGGCATAATCAATTGAGAAGCTCACCAAGACTCATCATATTCAAAATATATAACAGGGAAATCAAGGAAAGAATATTAAAAGCTGCAAGAGAGAAATAACAAATCACACTCAGAGGCAGACCAATAAGTATCACCTCTGACTTTTCAGCTCAGACTCTAGAAGCAAGAAGATCCTGGAAGGAGATCTTTCAATGTCTGAATGACCACAGCCTGCAGCTGAGAATACTATACCCTGCAAAACTCAACTGCGAACTCAATGGGGAAATATGAACATTTCACGATAAGATCAAACTTTCAGCATTCATGAACAGAAATCCAGCATTAAAAAGAATCCTCAGATAAACTCCAGATAGAAGAACAAGCAAACAGTCCTCAAAATCCACAAACAGAGGCGATTCAAAGTACATGTGAGCTCCTTCTTCTGCCGCTCCTGGAGCTGCTTGTGTGCTCGTTCGGTGCGGACCTGGTACCTCTTTTGTGAAGCGGCAGCTGAGGAGGCTCAGCTGAGGCGCTCCCCATGGCCGACGAAAAGCCCAAGGAAGGAGTCAAGACTGAGAACAACGATCATATTAACTTGAAGGTGGCGGGGCAGGATGGTTCTGTGGTGCAGTTTAAGATTAAGAGGCATACGCCACTTAGTAAAATAATGAAAGCCTATTGTGAAAGACAGGGTTTGTCAATGAGGCAGATCAGATTCCGATTTGACGGGCAGCCAATTAATGAAACAGACACACCTGGACAGTTGGAAATGGAGGATGAAGATACAATTGATGTGTTCCAGCAGCAGACAGGAGGTGTCTACTAAAAAAGGGAACCTGCTACTTTACTCCAGAACTCTGTTCTTACAGACCAAGAATACATTCTCAATTAGAAAACTGCAATTTGGTTCCACCACATCCTGACTACTACAGTATCGTTTTCTCTATTCTTTCATTTTCCCCTTCCCCATTCCTTTATTGTACATAAAGTAACTGGTGTATGTGCACAAGCATATTGCATTTTTTTTAAAACTAAATGGCCAATGATATGTTTTGATTGACATCAAATGGAGATGGGATGGGGAAAATACTGGTTCTGTGAAAATATCCCCTTTCTCCATTAGTGGCATGCTCATCCAGCTCTTATCTTTATATTCCAGTAAGTTATTTTGCTCTCACTGTTTTAACAAAAAGAAAAAGAAAAAAAAACCTGAACAACATAAAAATCCTTGCATACCTTATTTGATTGGAGACTTTTAATGTTTTTAATTTATCATTGTAAAACCAAGGACAATTTTATAACCTTTTTGTACGCAGCTGTTACATGTAGGGCAATCTGTCTTTAAGTAGGGGTAAATTACTCTTAAAAAAAAAAGATTCCTAGATAGTTTTCCCTTCAAGTCAAGCGTCTTGTTGTTTAAATAAGCTTCTTGTTTAAAAAAAAAAAAAAACAAAGTACATGTGAGACAACCAAATCAGCACAGAACCTACTAATAAAACACAATGACTATGAACCACAAGCACATAGCTATCTTAACACCAAATGGGAATGGTCTCAATGAACCAATCAAAAGACACAGATTAGCAGATTGGACCATAAAACAAAATCCAACAATATGTTCTTTACAGGAGACCCACCCTACAGGCAATGACACCCATAGATTGAAGGTGAAAGGATGGAAAAAAATCTACCAGCCTTATGGCCCAAGAAAGTAAGCTGGTGTTGCAATACTTATATCCAACAAAGTAGATTTCAAATATAAACTAAACCTAATAGAGGGAACGTAAAACAGGAAGCTATAACCATAGTAAATATATACTCTTTTAAACACCAACGCTCCCAACTATGTGGAAAGATTACTCCATGACATAAAACCACTTGTGGATCTCAACACAATAATACTGTCGGACTTTAATACTCCTCTTATCACCAATAGACAGATGGTGAAAGCAAAAAACAAAAAGAAATCCCCAGCCTAAACAACTCCGTAAATCAAATGGATCTAACAGACATCTATAGAATACTCCACCTCAAATTTATTGAGTACACCTTCTCAGCAGCACATAGACCTTCTCCAAAATAGATCATATTCTAGTTCACAAAGGAAATCTCAGCAAATATAAAAAGTAGATATTATTCCATGTATCCTATCAAACCAAGACACCATGACCCTAGCAATTAACAGCAAAAATTATAACAGAAAATACGCATATTCATGGAGATTGAATAGTACCCTATTAAATGAAGAATGGATCCCAGAAGACATGGGAGCTGAAATCAAGAAATTCTTGGAAGCAAATGAGAATGAAAGCACAACATATCGAAACCTCTGACACAGCATTAAAGCATTCTTAAGGGTAAAATCTATAGCTCTACATTAAAAATCAGAAGGAACTGGAGGAATGGCCCAGCAGTTATGGCTCTTGCCTGGCATATGCAAGGACACAAATTCAAACCCCAGCACCACATAACAAAGTGTTGGAGCAATGAAAGCCACATGAAAAACTGAATAAAATTGATTCTTTTTCTCAACAGAAAAAAAAATCAGGAGATATCTCAAATAAATAAACTTATGCTTCACCTCAAATCCCTACAAAGGGAAGAATAATCTAATCCCAAAGCCAGCAGAAGACAGGAAATAATCATGATCAGAGCTGAAATCAATGAAATTGAGAACAAAAAAAAAGCAAAAAATTAAAGAATCTACAAAACAAAGAGCTAGTTCTTTGAAAAGCTAAATAAAATTGACAGACCACCCCCCAGCCAATCTCGCTAAAAGAAGGAATTGAAGTAAATCAACAAAATTACCAATGAAAAGAGAGCAATCACAACTGACCCCACAGAAATCCAAACAAAATCAGAACCTATTTTGAAAAAATATACTCCTCTAAATTAGATAATTTGCAAGACATGCACAAGTTTCTAGACATATGCAATATCACCAAACTGACACAGGAAAATATTGAAAGCCTAACAGCCCAATAACAGGCACTGAAATCCATGAAGCAACTAAAAGCCTTCCAAAGAAGAAAATCCCAATACCTGATGGATTCCATTTTGAGGTTTACCACAAAAGAAGGAGCTAACACTTCTTCTTATTAAGCTACTCCAAGAAATTGAAAAGGAGGAAATTTTCCCAAACACTTTTTATGAGGCAATCATAACTCTGATACCAAAACTCAACAAAGACACGTTGAACAAAGAAAACTATAGACCAATATCCCTGATGAACATTGACTCAAAAATCCTCAATAAAGTGCAATAAAATACAAACTGCATTCAAAAAGACATTAAGAAGGGGCTGGCTCGGCAGTTATGGCATTTGCCCAGCATGCGCGAGTACACAGGTTCAAACCCCAGCACCCACGTACACAACTAAGTGTCAGAGCAACGAAAACCATGTGAAAAACTCAATAAAAATTTATTCTCTCTCCCTCCCTCTCTCTCTCTCTCTCTCTCTCACAGTCCTTCTCTCTTAAAACAGATTTAGCAAAGTGGCAGGCTACAAGATCAACACCCATAAATCAATAACTTTCCTATATGCTAGCAATAATAGGGAGAGGAAGTCAAGAAATTGGTCCCATTTACAATATCTCGAAAAGAATAAAATGCTTGGGAATTAATCTAACAAGGGAAGTAAAAGACCTCTACAGTGAAAATTATCGAACATTGAAGAAAAAAATTGAAGACCTGAGAAGATAGAAAGACATTCCATGTTCTTGGTTAGGCAGAATTAATTGAAATGGCCATTCTGCCAAAAATGCTATACAGATTCAACGCAATCCCTATCAAGATATCAACGTTATTGTTTTTTAAAGATGGTGTCTTTTTTTTTTTAAGTGAGAGAGATAGAGAAAGAGAAACAACTTTAGTTACTTTTTCACATGGCCTTCATTGCTCCAACACTTAGTTGTGTACGTGGTGCTGGGGTTTGAATCCGGGTCCTCATGATTGCCAGGGAAATACCGAAACCGCTGAGCCACCGCTCCAGCCCAATGTCATTCTTTACAGATATAGAAAAAGCAATCCTCAAATTTATTTGGAACAACAAGAAACCCAGAATAGACAAAACACTACTAAGCAAGAAAGACAAAACAGGTGGTTTTGCAATACCAGATCTAAAATTACACTATAGAGCTATAGTAAAAAAAACAGTATGGTACTGGTAACAAAGTAGGAATGAAGACCAATGGAATAGAAGACTCTGAGACAAACCCTCAAAGTTTTAAACATTTGATATTAGACAAAGGAGGCCAAAATATAACATGGAGGAGAGACAGCCAATTCAGCATACGATGCTGGACAAACTGGACAGCCACTTGCAGAAAGTTAAAATTAGATCCTTATATCTCACCTTGCACAAAAATCAAATCAAATTGATCAAGGAGGGGCTGGAGCGGAGGCTCAGAGGTTTCGGCGCTTGCCTGGCAAGCACAAGGACCCGGGTTCAAACCCCAGCACCACGTACACAACTGAGTGTTGGAGCAACTTAGTCCATGTGAAAAACTCAATAAAATTGTTTCTCTCTTTCTCTTTCTCTCTCACTGTCCCTCCCTCTTTAAAAAAAAAAATTGATCAAGGCACTAGGAATTAAGCCAAATATGGGAGTTGGCAACAACTTCCTCAACAAGACTCCCAAAACAAAAGAATTAGTCAAGAATTAATGAGTGTGATGCCATTAAATAAAAAGCTTTTGCTCAGCCAAGGAATTGATCAAAATTGTGAAGAGGAAACCTACAGGGGGCTGGATCAGTGGCTCAGCAGTTACAGCATGTGCAAGTACGCGGGTTCAGACCCCAGCACCACATACGCAACTGCCAGAGCAACGAAAACCACATGAGAAAAAACTAAATAAAAAATTGATTCTCTCTGTCTGTGTGTGTCTCACACACACACACTCTCTCTCTCTCTCTCTCTCTCTCTCTCTCTCTCTCTCTTTTAAAGAGGGAACCTACAGAATGGGAGATAATCATGGCTTGTGATTTCTCAGACAGGGGACTAATATCCAAAATTTACAGAGAACTCAAAAAATATCAAAACCACACAAACAATACAATCAGCAAATGGACCAGAGAGCTAAACAGAGACTTCTCAACAGAGGAAATTGAGCAAGCCAATTAATACATGAGAAAGTGTTCTAAATCACTAGTAATCAGAGAAATGCAAATCAAAACTACATTAAGATTTCACCTCACTCCAGTCAGATTGGCAAGGATGAAGAATATAAATAGTAACAAATGCTAGAGGGGTTTTGCAGAGACAGGAGCACTAGTACACTGTTGGTGGTATTGCAGACTAGTACAGCCCCTCTGGAAAGCATCGTGGAGACACAGTGAAAAATTAGGGATGGATCGATCCACTGTACAAACCAGCTATCCCTCCCCTGAGTATTTTCCCAGAAGAGCTAGAATCACCCTTACAGCAACACAGCAAAGTCAATGTGCATAGCAGCTCAATTTGCAATAGGTAAATTATAGAATCAACCCAGATGCCCCTCACTGGATGAATGGATTCAAAATCTCCAGTACATATGGAATTCTACCCAGCTATTAGAAACGATCGTATTGTGGCCTTTGAAGGTAAATAGATGGGAGTGGAAGAAATTGTGGTGAGCAAAATGAGCCAAACCCAGAGACTCAAAGATGTTTTCCCTCATTTGTGGAGGCCAGAGCAAAATCCAGGCTTGGGTGAAAGACAGTCAAGCTTATGAACTAGACTCACCAAAGCTGAAGCAACACTTAATCTAGGAGAAACATAGATATGTAGAGGATGGAGAGGGAAGGAGGAGGTGGGAGGGGAGGCAGGATAGGGATGGATCTAGGGATACAACAAAGTGGCATACTCTTTACCACCACCCCCCCGAAGCCAAATAATACTTATGCAATCATTTAATTCAGGAAAACTCACAATTATATATATATATATATGTAATATATATATTTATAATATATCTATATAATATATATACATTTATAACTGTTTTGGGGGAAATACAGAAAAATCAAAAGACGTGTGAGGGTAATGTGGAGGTGACTCTGGATTAGGATCAGATGATTATCATATTGTTACTTTATATGCATTTATGATTGTACAACTCAATCCCTTAATTTAAAAAAAAAATACTAAAGGGCAAGCCAGCACCCCACCTGGAAGGAAACACCAGGAGCCAGTGATGTGGTGCCCCTAGTTCACAGATGTGAAGACTGAATTTACTTAACAAAGAGGTTACCCAGCTTGCCCTAGGCCATCTGCAAGGAAATGTTGACTCCAAAGTCTCTGAGCTTTGCTCATCACCCCCGACTAGCTCTCCAAGAAAAGCACCCAGTCAAAGAAAAAGAAGGAACTTGGGGAAGAGGGTGGAGGCTGTAAGGGTGCAAAGTCAAACCAAGCAAATGAAGACAATAAGAGAGGCGAATGACATTGGCGCGACAACAACACGGGTCGTTTTGAAGGACAAATCTGCAGAGGGTGGCCCAGTAG